>JAMKCH010042702.1:0-12607 GCA_023653785.1 Ophioderma brevispina | reverse complement strand
TTAATAGTAATGACTCTCCTTTTTTGTTAAAGCGCTTTGAACCCTTGTTTTGAGAAGGGGCGCTATATACAAAATGCCGTTTGTATGGTATTGTTTGTATTGTAAAGGCCGTAATCGCGAAAGCCGGGTGCCCGCCCTCGTCGTTAGTAATTAATGATTATTTCCAATTTCCTTCTTCAGGAAAATATGTCAAAACTCCAATCGCCGAATTTCCATCGCGTGGACTACCTCCTGTTAGGGCTGATGCTTGTAATATCCACTGGTATAGGCGGATATTACGACCTCAATGGTTGGAAGACAAAAAACATCGGGAGAATACATCATGGGCAGAAGGGAAGGCTTCCCATGATTCCGTCGGATCTTTGAGGGCGAGTGTCATGTCTGACAATAACCAAGCTTGGTGTTCCAGCGGATGTGTATTTCAATGGAACAATGTGGTGGTGTTGCTGTGGCACACGTTATTGCATTGTTGGATCAAACGCTATAATAAGTTATCCCAATTTATCATCTTAAACTTAACCAGTGTGATGAGGTAAGACTTTAAATTGGGTTGGTACATTTGTGACCCCACTTTTTCTGCTCCCAGTTGATTTTAGCAGCCTTGACGGAATTAAGCAGAGCAGTATCTTGTGACACTTTATTCGTCAAGGCTTGCTGAAATTAAACTGGGATGGCAGGCAAAGTGGGGCAGTAGTTAAATGTACCACCCAGAATATTGCGGTCATTTATTTTGCTGGCAAAATCACACCGAAGGTTGGACCAATTATTTTTGGTATCATGTGATTAAAAGAACAAACCAATGCGAAATTCCTTCAATGCTCTCAAACAGACAGATATATTTTACACACAAACATTAAAACACCACAAATATATAGGAGCATTAGGAAAAAGCTAACGAGGCTTAAAGGGGGCGTTTATCACGATCGTCTTTGGACCCCCCTGATTTACCCGGAAGTAGTATCGATTTTGATATTAGATGAAAGGCCGTATTTTTCTAATTGTTCGTCCTGAAATTTGAGCCTCGAATCAATTTCATTCCCAAGATTATAAACAAAAAAAACGCCGTTTTAGTGGTTAACACTTTATAGCACAGTATTGAATAGGGTTTGCAACATGCATTATGCGTCTACCATCAAAAACCGCACGTTTGTTTCCAACGTACTTGATGGGGTATATGTGCAATGACAGTTCTCATATCAAGTAGGAAAACAATACACATAAATCGGACAAACCACCTTTATGACACATCAGTTAATTTTGGCTAAAAACTTTTGGGTGCCGTATATAAACGCCACACGTCACAGACCGGTCAAGTAGGGTGGGGTACAGGATTCAACTTCGTTGTGTGTTTTCTTGGTTTATGCCATATGATGTCATATAGGAATAAAGCCACTCCGGGGTGGTTTTATCATAAATCGTCCTGTTTTACCCAAGGGGGGTATATAAAAGCTTCATACAAAACCATGCAAAAATATATTTTGAAAATTCTTGAGGCGCACTATTTTTCAAAGTCATAGAATCCTATAGCGCCGAAAGGCGCTAGAAGGGCCCGTGCATGCGCGTTTGAGCCACGCAGGTGAGGCATGAGAATTTGATTGTATTTTCGAAACCGTTTACAAAGCGCCACGCAGAACGCTTAAGAGGAACGCACGTCGATAAACTCATCCAATTACGCGATTCACGGGGATGTACGCGATGAATTTGGGCGAAGAAGCACATGCTACTCCTGAAGGTGATAAGAGCTAAAGCAATAAACAAAGCGAAGACAGGAGGAAAATTGGGAAGAATGAAACAGTAACAAGAATAGTCTTAAAAAAGGACAAGCATCGCTGAGCTAGGATATGACAGGGGTTAGGACATGCCAACCCCGAACCGCAACAGCGAATTCAATCTAAGGAACTAATTGTATAGCAAAATCTTGTATATTTATTGACCTCCTGGTAAGATAAAGATAGTCATATTATTGAATTTGACTAAATTAAACGTCTTCAATGATGAAGTCTTTTCAAACACCGTGGAACAATTCCAGCCTCCCAATATTATTGGTATAGCAGTATTGTGGCATTTATGCCTTTGGATAACGAATTGAAAACATGTGTTACAGAACACATTTAATATGCATTATTTTTGTGATTATATTACAGAAAAATTGCAACCGTTATTACAAACAAGAGCTATTGAGAAGACTTTTGTTATTAAAATAGAACGAGATATTTACATTGCCAATGATACATCAGTACTGCCTGGCTTATATGTATTGACAGTCCATGAATTGCAATTGTAAAACATCCCCAAATTATATACAGTGTAATGAAAGTTAGTTTCCAGACGTAATGACCTTTAACCTTGTATGTGACAAAATTTTTCTTTTTTTTTTTTTAAAAAAAAAACACAAAAATTAGTAACATAATTGGAAAGTCTAAGGCTGCATACATGATCCTTGATCGCATTGAAGTGCACTACACAAAAGATTATCCCCAAATATTACAATCTTAGAACCTCCATATGGACTTTGACCTCATTAAAATATGAGTTTGTAACATGGTTCTACTATGACAAAGTTTGGTGACCAATTGGACTTTCACTTTCCATTCAATGATAGTTCGTGGAGGATCTGCATGTAAAGATATATACATCTATACCATTATATGGATGTGTATTAGAAACAATGTTTGAATATAATGGTAAGTAACTTCAAACATAGGATGTATACTCGACATTCAGTTTTTACTGAAGAACTACAGAGTTTGAATTAAAATATGAGCGCAATTGCTTTACACTGTCTACCAGCAACAAAACCAAAAATTGTACATATTCCTTGTTGGTAAGGTGCATGTACAAGTGTCTCATATCAGTGATTTCCAGGATTTCTTTCATGTGGTCAATGTACACAGTGTATTGCCAAAGTTAACGCATAATAAATCTAACTTTAACTCATCAACAGTTGCAAAAATACGGAATGATAATGTAATAGAAGATTATTTCAAAAAGTCCACAACGCGATCAAAACATAAGTTCCATAGCATTAACGATGAGAGGTTAGGTAATGTTTACGCCATTTCTATATTTAAGAGACACTGGCACATTTGAAAAATGTGCGCCCTCATCAAGATTTTCAAATCATATTTTTGCATGGTTGTAAGGCTTTTATATAAAAACCCTCACCCGAAAGGATTAAGGACCAAATCAAGCTCCGTGGGTAAACAGAACGATTTTAATTTAAACGTCGCCGGCGACATTAAATTCAGACGACGGACGAAAATGGGTTATTAAACAAGAACACGACGCGTATGAATGTTTCCACACGATTTTATGCCACCACTGTAATCGGTTCTATAACCTTTGTGGGTTTTTTAATATCAGTGAGGACGAGTCAAAATATGACATGTAATATACACCATGTTTTAAACTAAATGGAAAAATTAAAAGTTGACTACAAAATTACCTGGATGTCTTATCATCATTCAATGCCCGTATATGTTTGGGGTTATGTATATTTTTCTGTGTAAAATATATCTCTGTTCTTCCAATGGCCTACCTAGACTATCATTTGAGACGAAATTGAAGAATTAATATTTTGAAAATGTGTCAGTGACGCTTTAACAACATTTGTCGAGACACGTTTGTATACTTCTCACAAGTCACAGTAGCTTTCTATAAACACGAGTTTGCAAGGTCGTTGACTTCAAAACCGAATGAAGACACCAAACTCAAACGTGAACCAACAGCATTAAAGTCTGTACTCTAATGTGAGGGTGCAAACTGGGGATGAAAGTTAACTCAGTGTTTCATTTGGCAAAATGGGGAACACCTGTCAACATCCAGATTGTTTAACGACCACAGAAGTTAGTGTGTATAGGTTTTATAGGAAGGAGGTATGGGGTTATCGCTGTCAGCTATGAACATTGTGGTTAGTTTTTCAATTAAAGTGAATCCTAAATATTTCAAAACTTCAAAACTTAAAGAAAAAAAGTTTTCAATGGCGTCTACTTTCACAAGGCGTCACGTACCCATTTACTCACGCGATATTTTTGTTAATGCGCGTACAAATAATTTCCCAAAACGATTTCATACTTTCAAATTTATAATCTGCTGTAAACCTTGATTTTTTTTTGTGCAAAGGAATTGGACATTTTAACATATTTCTTTTATACACTAAATATCCGGTTAACGTTTCTTGCAGAAATATTGTATTTAATATCCCTAGCATATTTTACGCCTTAGTTAATACGGTTAATACACAAAAGTAGGCCGGCATCTTGCATGAAACCACTTCACTAAAATTCTTCATATCAGTAATAAATGAATTCTATAACGAAATAAATTTGTAAGCTTTTTATTTTCTAAGCGATAACCACCTTTTTTAGGAATATAATAGTAAATGATAACAAGCGTAACTTCCAGTGCACTAGTATTGGGCACGTATGTATTTCAATAAAAAAAATCTTGCCGTGCATATCGATCCGATAGGCAATTCGGTCATCAGAGTTCCATAATGGCAAATATCAATTACTAATACAGTTTCGCCCCCCAACTCATTATTATCCCGTCACCACTTCACCAGGTTCTTTTCAGTGTTCAAAAAACAACAATGGCTTTCCAAAAATTATTTTACAAATCCTGTTGGCCATACATCCGCTTTAACATAACGACAAACATCCTTCAATATAAAATATACACCTACATTGTAAACGTTAAGATTTTTAATCAGCCATTCATTTGTCATATTCAATACAAAATTCCCCATCGTAGTATTACAATACGAATGACATGTCGCATTTGGATTTGCAACTATCATTCGATTGATAGCGCGCTTAAGCGGCCTTACATACAGTAAGACACGCCCTATAAAAATTCTACTATACACCTCGATCGTGTACAGAAAGAACGCAGTCGGAACTGACTCTATTACTACTGATATACATCTAAAAAACAGCCCATCAGGGTACGTTTCAGTAACGCGATCAGAACCGATTGCACTATCTGTACAGGCAACTTGTACAATCTAACGGCTTCCATATGAAAGGAAGGCCTCTTAAAAAAACTGACAGCAGTGACGGCATATCATCTCTTCAACTAAATGGAATTATACATTCACGGCACACTTTTTAACAACGCAGCTAGGGCCACATAACGCAAAATGACGTATGCCATTCAAAATTAGCATCTCGATGCAAAAAAGAAGGGGAGCTAGGGGGGAAAGGGAAAAAAAGCGAATTTGCATAACAATGTATGAGACACTCTTGGAAACCAGGTTTGAGACAGGTCTTGTTAGGCACAAATCACCTTCTCAACAGGATAATACAGAAGCACGGTCTTTATGCAAGTCACGCATGCAAGCCTCTCCGTTTCGAAGGGAAGGGTCGTTATTTACGTCAGGGGGATGGAGGAGTTGAAGCTCATAAGGGGAATACGGAAAAACAAAAACCGTAGCAGAGACGGGGGGTATGAAGAGTTTTAACAGGGAGAGGGAGGAAACATGAACTTTTTTAATGGATACATTTCATAAAATCAGGGAAGCTCAGGGGATTGGTGGAATTTTTGTGAAAAACCGAAGCGAAGGGAGAACAGCGTAATTTTTTAGCACCATAAAAAGTTGAAATCTCAAAATCCCATAAGACGTGTATTTGAGCCATATTTTTAAACTCGGTATGACTTGATGGAGACCAACTTTGTGGCTTCGGGTTTTCTTTGTTTATTGATTATATATTGGAAATAGACAAGATCTAATTAGTTTACAGTGTAGACGCACAAGAAAACGTTAGGCAACTCATTACCTGGCATGCACGCGGAGATCATCATAGATTACAATAAAGAATGCGATTGTAAAAATTACATAAGCAAAATAAGTAATAGTCGAATAATACTAAAACAAAATGAAGGACCTATTTATGAAGTAAAAATGAGGAAAATGTGATTCGAAATCCATGTTTTTGTCTTTCAAAAGGTTATTCTTCACTTTGTTTTGAAAAACAAAGGAAAAGATTGTCCCCCCTCCCCAAACAAATACAAGGAGTATCAACTTTCCTAGTATAAAGTTGTTTGACTTCCGGTCCTTTTTACATGATTACACTTGGGGCAATCTACACGGCAGCGCAAGATCCAAGATCGGATCCAGTCGGAGTCCTAGATCTCGTATCCAGTTTGCATCTACACGGACTTGATCCAGATCTGCAACGCTTACATGGTGTGTACACGATTGGTTAGTGTCGCTGCACTTTAATAGCGTACTTTTAGGTTACGGTAAATTATCTCGATCACCAAGAGATACGCGTAGATTTACGTCACTTTACGCTTCGAAAGGTACGCCCCGCTACTTTCGCATACTCACTGCGCCGTGTAGCGTTCGATAAAAAGCGGTCTCCCGTGATCGTGGACTCGCGGTGAAACGGATCCGATATGGGATCTTGCGCGGCAGGTAGATCTGGCCCCATAAACAAGGGAAGAATTGGGAAAGAGAGACCAGCTACAACTGGGATATTTGTCCCAGCCCGGATAGGGCCTACTCATGGATAATTATACAGGGCATGTTTTTAATTAAATTTAGTAGGGTTTGAAAAAACCTCCCGAAAACATTTCATTAAAGCATCAGCATGTTCTGCACGTTTTGCCAAACAAAGTTTTTAAATAGTATATTTGTAAAAAGACCCCAAAAATAAAAAAATAAAGAAGAAATGGAAAAAGCGAGAGAGAAAAACGAATGGGAAAGAGAAAGACAAGAGAAAGAAAAAGAGAAAGCGAGAAAAAAAGAAGGGAGAAAAGTGAAGAATTATATTTCCCAGATCGTTGGACAACAAGTCCAAATGACGGGAACAAACAAGAACAAGCCAAAAGAAAACACAAAAACCTTAAAATTTTTAACTTGCTATAGCAGCTGTCCTTTTACAACGGCCATATAGACACCGGGATAGCAAGATGCTTGAATTTTCTGTAGTTGCATTTACTAAATGATCTTTTTATTAGTCGTAAAGACAAACATTTTGGTTTATTAACTTCGGTTTTCTCTTTTTAAACTGTAAATAACGAGTTTACACTCAAAATGGTTTAAATTTAATATTTACCTTTCAAATTCTCGGTTATGAACATCAGAATACCCCCCTATAACCTTCACGTGTACAGGAGGTAAGTTCCCTCTTCAAATTCCATGAAAAATTGCAGAAAAACAGACGCGAGCCCGCCAATCTCAAGTTGAGAAGCGGTTTGGACCCATCAATCAGATGACTCTCACTATGCCCTCCCAATGCAGTTTCAAATATTTGTATTATGACGTGTGATCGTCATTTTGGAAATTTGATCCCATAAATTTATATCCGATAATTGTTTACCAAATGAAACAAAACAACAAAAACCAAGCGTTATACGAATGGCATGTCTTCCTTATTTTTTGCGACCCTGCCTCACTGGTCGTGATATTCAAATCCAAAATAAAAAAAAAAATCGGATTTTTGCATGTCTGTACCATACAGATGTTCCTAACATACCCTGCAAATCATTAAACTAGAAGCAAACAAATAAGAACAAAATCGGATATTCTATAGTCATTACTGTCCGGATAGAGAACAACCTATTACAACACCAAATGAATGACTTTTTTTGGTTTCCTTTCTGTCAATGCTTCATTGGAACAAGTAACTTAGGCAAATTCTACAAACTATCCTTCACTTTTAGTATTCTTTTTTAACTTTTAATATTTTTAACCCCTTCACTATTCTTTAAGAATAAAAAAAACTTCTGACTATGAACTCAAGCAGAAAAGGATAAAATTCTAACGCACTTCCTTCTTGTTTGTATTGACCATAGAAATAGACCGGTGTCTATTTCTATTGTATTGACTGGATAAACAAATGCTGTTAACACATTCCGTGAGCGTCAATCATGTCGCGTTTTTATCAGCGTAACGGAGCAACAGCGTAACACGAACATTTCGCCAAGTGACACTACGCGCTCAGATCTCATGAAATTATTTATTGGAGGAAAATTGTGCCTCCAAACGCTAATAAAGTGGTATAGGAGAGGCTCAGTGCGAAACCAAGTGCGTGTGATTCGTCGAATTGACTACGGGCCATCTAGCGCTCGCGCTTATAATATTATTGTTAAAGGTGCCAGTGTCTCTTTAAGCTCCCCGGTTTTATATCCTTTTTCCCCTAGATTGCATTGAAATTCAAAACATGCATGAGGAGGAATTCTGCTTGTATAATGCTAGTGATAGGTGTTGATGTTCAAGGAATTTGTGGCAGTACATAACATGTTTTGGCTTGAACTTTCACCTATTGCTTCAAATTGCATACCCACACGTCAGCTCTGCCCACACGCAAACATGTATTTAATAAAATTACTCTGATCGTGCTGCAGTATGTAAAACATTTAATTACTTTCTGTTTGCCAAAAAATCCTCAACTGAATTGTACAAATCAGTATAGAGAGCTGTTTTCTCTATGATTATATGAATGAATAATTGCACACATAAAATAATATGAATTCTGTTTTTTAAAACAAACAGCACACATTTAAATAAATAAAGTATAAATAAACATGTACTTTATAGACTTATCTTTAATAATATAATCATATCCTTGACATTTGTAAAGCGCTTTTCCGAAGGATTCAAGCGCTGTTGCTATTATTATACGCTGCCTTCGAATCGTCACAATCATTTCGCTTCAATCTAAGCGGTGTTATATATGACCAGCCGTCGGGTTGTGTGACTGAGTGTCCTACCATTCATCTGTGTATTGTGTTCTTCATGACGTGCTGTAGCTCATTTGTTTCAGCACTATACCCAAATGGCCTTGTCTACAAGGTCACGGTTTTTCCGTACATGTTGCTATGGTAGTAGGACTCTTCTGGGGGAACACTCTTTCTTTACACCGGCACCTGGCCAAGCGCACATCCCCATCAGCACTTAGATGTAAGTATTCCCCATAAAACAGCTCCCCAGATTTCGCTTGGGTAAACGAGGCAAATGAGATTAAGTATCTGGCCCAGGGACACAAAAACACGTTGCCTACAGCGGGTTTTATGATCATGAGTTTTTTTGTTGTTCCCTGACGCTTATCCGCTGCGCACGCGTGCTCTCAAAGTTTAGTAAAAGCTTTTACTCTTTAGGTTGTAAAAGCATGGGGTAGAGGAATCTAAAATTGGACAACTTGAAAAAATAGATTGTCGCAAGTCGTTTTGATTTGACTAAAGACATTCTGTGCAAATTAATAAAACGCAGATTATGGATTCTTCCATCGCATTGACGGGTGTTTTGTTGACTATTATTGCTTTATGAACTGTGTAAATGGGTTGTCTAGGAGACAAACACAAACGTTCGATTTGTAATGGTGTTTTTAACTATAGACCTCTAAATAGCATTTAAGTCGTGGTTTTTTAACTGTAGACTCTAAATAGTAAAAGCGTGTCTAAAAAGAGGAGTTCAGTCAATTGGGTAGTAGAACAAAGAATCGGCAGCAGGTTTTGAACAATTAATCAGCTCTTTCACCACACGCGTAAAACTCTCTCAACTTTCAAAAGTATGAATAGAGATTCAGTGTGATTTTCAACTTAAGTACAAATTTGTACAGTATCTTCCTACTTGGTACATAAAATCACAATATCGTTTCGATATTTGTCGCAGATTTATTGAACTTTGCATTAAATTTTTAGCCTATTATCATTTTACACGAATCACACTAGCGATTTTTGCCTTTATAATTTCATTATTGGAATAATGCGCTTTCCACCCAAAGTTGTCAGGTTTGTGAACGAATTGATGGTCACGTACAAAAAGGTATGGATATACAGCGCGGGACTGTGTAATAAAAACGCCAGGATTGCAAGTGCTCATTTCATGATTTTTTAATGTAAAAAATACGCTGAAATTTTAATTGAAACCACATAATTTCTTTGTATAAGTATGAAATAACAGTATTTTATACTAAATTGTGAGAAAATATTTTTAACAGGGAGGAATGCACTAGTCGAGGGTTGGACAATCAGACGGGACGTAACTCAGCACTGAAAGAAATTTTTAAAGAATTTCTTTAATCATGCTGTAATAATGGCCTTTTGAGAATGTGATGTTTAATATTTTTCTACTAAGCAAATCTATTCATTCGCTCAAAATGTAAACATCTTTAAAGCTCATTGTATGCTTATAAACAAACATTATATAAACTTTAGTAAAACAAGAACAATTTTAATTATGAACAGAGAAATTAAAGAAATTCTTTATATTCCTTTTAGCTGCTGAGTTACATCTTTATGATTGTCAACCAAGCCAGCGCTTAACAGACAAGAGCGAACATCCCGCGTAGCAAGAGTTTTACGCAAAAAAAATGAAGAACACGAGCATGGCGTAGCTAGGAGTTTCATATGGGGGGGGGGGGGGGGAAGTGTCGCATCTCAACCGACAGAAAGAAAGGGTAGGGTCCAGGGGCGGGCCCCTGTGGGGTCCAGGGGCGAATCCCCGGTGGGGGTCGAGGGGGTGAAGCCCCTGAAAATTTGGGGTTTTATTATCTTTAAAGTCTCTGAGGCTAATTTTTGTACGATTTTGTAAAATTTACTTGTCGCACGTGTCCATGAACTTATACCTATACTTTGCCGACAGTTCGGCCTGCAAGTGCCATGACATGAATTTTTTTCAAGTGAACCGACGGGCTCATCTCAAACCGAATTATGGGGTGGCGCGGCCCCCCTGCCCCCCCCCTCTGCTACGCCACTGACCACGCGATCGCGAGTAGGGTGGATGCATAGACCTTCGCAGATGATGTCGACTTGTGGAAATCAGTACGTAACCCTGCGAATGGGATGTTTTTCCTGTCGCCAATACAAAGCTTCAGATTGGAGAAAATGAAATGAGAGCAGCTGAAAAAAAACGGAAGCATTGAATACCAACCATTACTTTCTTTCTTCATGTTCTTTCGTTCAACACTTGCTTCATTGTGTTTTTTTTTTTTTTCCCCTCCCGAGCATCCTTGGACGGCAGTGAGGAACGGGGGAGAGGACAATGGTCCTTCCCATAGAGCGTTGTCCGCACATTTGTCCCCAACAGAGACTTTGGCTGCCCCCTAGTCTCAGCAAGTAAATTTCCACTATTTTTCTCATAACTGTGAAATCTTGGGCTAAAGATGTTTGGTTTGGATGTTAGAGCAGAAAAAATATTGCCCCATTTTGGTCGACCAATATTACGTACTTATGGGATTACAACATCACGTTTCTAGCTCCACTTCAAAAGGGTGAAATATCGTCCGGGTTATCAATATGAGCTAGTAAATCGCACTTACGTGGCCCATGTTCAATACCTTCATTAACATAATGTATTTAGAAAAACACCCACTGTTTTTTGGGATATGAGATATGATACCCAGACAGACCAAAGCTCAGTATGCTGAAGATGTACAAGTGCATGCACTGAACTGGTGTTCCCTGGTGGATGAGCATATTGTAACTTCATAGTGTATGGGTGAAGCCCATTCTACCAAGATAAAAAATTTTAGACTTAATCGGGTCATGCGCTTTAAGTTCAGTGCTGCCTTCAACTGGTATTTGATTCCTTTGTGTTAAATTACAATATATCTGATTAGGGCGCATCAAAAATTGGATGGAATAAAAAAGAGGATGTCATTGTGAGCTGGAAAAAGTGGTACGATTACGCGTGGTCACGCCAACACTTCAGAAGAACGCTCAGCACGTGCGACATTATTCTGTTTTTTGTCGGCGCTATAAGCACTAAGATGTCGCAGGGTTCATTTTTTCAAGAAAAAATAAGGATTTTCGCCTGAATTTCTCAAAAGGGACATCGGTGACCCCAGTTTTAGTTTTATTAGAAGCTGACATGCGTGCGCAACTTATATAAAAAAATCACAACAAAAGTATGGCTAAATTTTTAGCTATACCCAAAAATGTCCCTTGGAAAAAAAGATTTTTCCATAGACTTATGTAGTTTAATTTTGGCGAAAAATGTGTTATTTTGTCCATGGTTTTAAACGCAAAAATTGCATCGGTAGACCCAAAAACCCCCGATTTTTTTTCCTATGAATTTTTCCTTCATATCGATGAAGACGCGTATTTAGGCTAATTTTGAAAGGAAATAATGGCTGGAATTATATATGACCCCAACCCTTAGCATTCCTCACACACTTCGGGTTTCCGCGCGCGTAGCCAATTGTGGTGTTTCAGTGTGAGCAGCAAAATGAGACTCTGAAGTTCGGTCAATTCTCTTTTTACTTTTCCCATGAAAAACATACATTTTGCTGAACCTCTAATGAAATTGACCAGTAATTCAAAGAATCTAATCATTTGACGGGTGGGCCCGATAACAAAGGAAACAAAAGGCATTTTCCCCTCTTTGTTTGGCTATATTCTCAAATCAATATTTGTGACTTCCGACTCATTTTGCTTTTGATCACAATCACCTATAGCAAATTTAAGAAGTGTTTCTCTTTACAGGCTTGGAGAACTTTTTTGGAGAGAGAGCTTCTTAAAATAGCTGTTTTCCAGGCGTGGATGCAATGATTGCAAAAGTACGAGGTCACAGTGATACTGTTCCATTGGATGTTAAATGTAACCTATTGTAAGATAATTATGCGGTAATTCTCTGATTTAAAGGTAAAAGCTAGGATTT
>JAMKCH010042701.1:0-19184 GCA_023653785.1 Ophioderma brevispina | reverse complement strand
TGGCCAAAAGAATGTGTAGTCCTATTTCCTTGATGTAACCCAATCTGCTAGAAGCGTGTTTCGTGTAAGGTGGCTATGTCGACTTGAAGTCTGAGGAGCTCATTATTAATGATGGCTGTCTTGCCGATTATCATTGATATCTTTGAGATGGTCACTTAAATCCGGTGTCAGGGTACGCACATTCCAACATCCCAGCTTGAGGGATTTCTTCTTTGGTTTCTTATCTTGATTGCCAGGTGCAGAGTTGCAGTCAGCTTTTCATGAATGTCCTCATAGCCCCATGCACCTATGAGGAAGACTACTGTGGCTGTGACAGCACCCCATTGGGCAGAGGGGTTTATTATTATTATTATTAATGATGTGGCCAATTAGTTTTAATTGTTGCTGGAAATTCTATTACTAATGCCAACAGCATTGACTATTTTGTGTAAGCACCACTGATGTGATATTAGGGTGCGGATTTCTGTATCCGTACCCAAAGAGTAACTAGAATTTTGCGTCTCGGCTTTCGCGATTCGTTACGGGGGGTGTGTTCCGTACGAACCTTATCAGACTGACCAGTATAGTGTTAGTAAACTTTTGTCACCTACCTAGGCCCCTTTTTTAAATATCCCCAGGGCCCTTTGAACTTAAGTCCACTTTAGTACCTTCCCTCAGAGTCTCATGTCTACTGCCTGCACAATGTCTCTTCTCAATTACACAAATCCACCCTTTTCATTCATCTGTCTAAGCCCCCTTCACAGCTGCCACCGAGCATCTTTCTCAAGTAACTACAAATTCTCCTCTCTAACACAGTGAAATGAAGAACTCCCCAGGGCTAGCGTCCCATATAGTGCCTTCCTTTCGTTTGTTTAGAATCATATTTAATAATTTGTAATTTCGTCTTTCGTAGCCCATTCGTGTCCCTAAAATGCCCACGTCATTTTTATCTGCCATTTAAAAGAAAACCCGATCCATACCGGCATATTCCCCCCGGACTTCTCAAACAACTCCAAAACTCAAATTCACTATCGCAAATTCAGGTTAAAATCATTTATTAAGTCCTGCATTTCTTTACGATTGTCGACTTCCATTTTAACACGGAATTACCAAATTGCCCTGTCCCCAAATCGTAGGTCCAAATTCATTGCAAACCATGATATTTTTTTTCTTAAAAACCACTTTAGAATAAGTTGTTGTGTAGGACGCCATTTTGTTGTTAGGAGGCATAGCTTGTTCGCAATTCTTGCATTCATTTCAGGGTATTCCCTAAAAATTCACACTATCTGTGGTGCTAGGCTCATCAAGTCGTCTCGAGCTTATTCCAGTTCAAGTGTAAATTTAAGCTCTTTAAAATTACCTTTGTTGTCCAAATTTCCATAAGACTTTTCAGATATTTTAAACAACAATTATGAAATCAAATTTATTTTCTGTATTTGATAAAACCGGGCTTTTGTCAAAGGTCTAGGGCCAAGTTTCGCCAATCTCAGATTATCCGATGAGGTTCAAGTATTCCGATTCCAGTGTAAAGCCACGCCCGCGCCCGCGCCTGTCACACTCCTAGAAAACTTGTATAACAACTTCATAACATTTTGAGAATCACTTCTGGGTCTAAATCCTCAAGAGGACAAGACGTGCTTGAATACTTGTCTCAATTGTGCTCCAGAATATATTTTTTGAGTTGATTTCAGTCACAGTGGGAGGTACAACTGAGGTACCCTAGGCGTAGGGCGAGGATGGGAGTGACAAGGCAGAGTGTACCACCGCGATCCTAGTAGCAGGACAACCCTACTTTTATTGGGGCAACCCATTGTGAGGCCCTGTCCGTGAAAAGATTAGGCCGCTTCGGAGGCTTAACCCCACTTTGTAGCCTATCACGTCTTGACACCCCCATGAGCTGCGGAGGACTCGACCAGATGGTGGTACACTCTTCGGAGCTTAATAACCATCCCCCTTGTAAGCGTTTCACTTCTTCTGGTCGAAGTTCGACTTCAATAGCCCCTCAGTAATCCCAATGGCTTTCTTTCTGAAAGCAAGCCCAAATCTGTAAATTCTTTGTATCTTTATACCCTTTTATATTACGAGTTCATTTTTAATAATTCAATTGTTTAAATCATGTTTTAATATTGTTTGTTGAAACCGCTACGGAATGTTTTGGACGAGCAACTCTCGCACCGTGGTTATGCTCACCCCATCCCGTATGCATCAATCTGTGCTTATTTTATAAGACTATTATATTGTGCCGCCTTGTATATGTTCTGGATAAATTCTGAATCTAATCTTCTAAATAATAGCTTGCAAGACAGCCAAGGGTCTAGGATATTGTATTAGGAATAAATCACGGTAATTTCTGAACGTACATAGTGCGACCGCGTATTGTTTTTATTAATCCCCGGCGCACACTTCGCGCGCGCTCACGTGATGCCAAAACATCTGAATTACGCTGATGCATGTAAACAGGCATTTCCTCTACCAAAACACAGTAATGCACTGTCGCTGTCATGAACCTTCAGCGATTTTTAGGAATTTTTAAAAAAAAAAATTCCATTTATGGAATGAAACTTTGCAGAATTATAATTAAATTCTGGCTCGGAAAAGCCCTAGCTGGCATCTTAGATTCAAAACAAGTTCCCATTTCAGAACCTTTTCAGAACTCTTAATGTTTTTATTAATCTTGAAGTTATGACTTTATAATTCAATCGGAATGCTTGGCCTCCCGGTTGAGAGATTGGCTTGACATTTCCTTTTTGTGCGATCAGTCCCTTTGTACAACTTGAAGAATACAGAGGTTTACTTACCCTGCAAATAAAACATCAGTATTCTAAGATCACACGGACAGCCATAAAACATTTTCTTTCTCCCTCTGTGTGGCAATTATTTCTTGTAATTTAATCAAATAATTAGTTAATAATCTAAGGTAAACAAGACAAGAGGATCTTCCACTCATCGTTCCGCGCGTACAAGTTGGCGTTGTACTGTCGGACATCATTCGTCAGCCACTCCTTCCAGAGTCCACGTTTGTATTCTGTTTCTCGAGATCAAGCTATATATTTTTACGACAAGTGGATAAAAGCTGGGTTGATTCTTACAATTATATGCCTCGGAACATGGAATATTCCACAATGGCATGTCTCTGGCTGTACTACTTCATTTCTTGGAACCACTGGCCTCACAAATCGTCCAAAATTCCCCCTTTTTTCCTCACAAAAAACAACACAAGCCTCAGCCCTGGAGGAAGACTTCAACACATAACATATCCAATATCGCTCCAAACACAAACCGCTTCCTCTATCAAAACTGTTGACAGAAGTCCAAATTTTTTTCACAATGCAAAAGTCAGTACCTCCCCCCAATAACAGTCACACTTACTGTCTTCTTTCGAAAATTTTTCTGGTTTCCAAAAGTAGAAGAAAAACCAATTCCAATATACAGACTAACGTCTGATAATTATATAGAAATAGAGGGTTCATGCGTCCATTTATGGGGCGAATAATGTGTCAGAGATTGGAAAAAAACTAAATGGGCGAGGCGCAGCCTAGTCCAATTATTTTAAGTTTTCCGCCGAGAACACATTAGATCCCCAAGGTTGATACTGGCAAGCCCCTTTATTTCTATTCTCTTACCTAAATAGCATGATTTAATCAGAAATTGCATTCGCGAGACCACCCAGTATTGCAGAAATAATGGACAGAACTGACCAATCAAAGCTGCATTTTTCAATAATGGGCAGTAGAGGTAAGAGAATCTTCAATAGAATTTACCAAAATCTCCTAAACTTCATGTCAATGCACACTTGTTGGTGTAATCAATTCTGGCTACCCACTGTTCAAAGTCCATCAGTTGGCGTGTCACGTAAGAGTCTACAGCAGACAAGATTATTAGTCAAAAGTATGAATATCAGGTACTAAATAAAATTGATTATCCGTCATGTTCTTTCTGTATGGCTGCATATAACACTATCTTCATTAGTTGTTTGTTGTAGTTCATTTAATAATAATAATAACAATCTTGAAATAGTGCTAATGTAGATGCTCTAGACACCGTCTCATTTTAAAAAGAGTAATATATCATTATCATTTATTACATAGACAATACAAATTCAATAGATAAACTTCTATGGTAAAACAATTATGATATACATCAATTACCAGTTAAGTAGACATTTTCAAACATATACTGTGACCATAGATAGAAAGAAAGACCACTGACTCTTTTGTCTTCCATACTAAGAACAATAGTTGGAATCAGCTGGGGAGGATCTGTGTGTATGTAACCTCACAGTGACATTGGCGAAATCTTGATCTTTCTATATGCATATGCCTCAACCCTACCTTATCTGGTGAAAACAACTATCGTAACGCCGGAGTGGAGGAAGATAAGACTAAAGAAAGACAAAGAAAAAAGTTCACAATATCAGTATTAATGATCTCTTTTCTGAGATTGGAAGCCCATGCAGTTGGTAGATATGTTATGTCCTTGCCACCCGGAATTTTAAGGACAAAATGAGCATGCTGGATTTTGAACTCACTGTACCTTTCTGGGAGACCATAGGGCAAATGATTTGCAGGATCCACTCTGATGTAAACAAAGTCATGCCCAATTCAATGGGTGCATTTTTCATAAGGTACTGTACAAAAATTACCCAATTTTCCTATCCAGTGCTGCTGTCTAGTTGTTAACATATGTTCTTTTTTAGTGATATCTCTACAGATGGCACCAAAGTTTCCGTGCTTCAGCTTCCGGATGAAAAACTGAATTGGCCAACAATGGATGGCTAGAGTTACTAGTCGATCTGTAAAGAATGAAAACGAAAGCACAAAATTCTCTGTCGTCTTGTAATAAATATCAGCTTGTTGATTTACACCAAAAAAATTCAGAATCTGATAGCTGCAATGCATTATTCAATATTATTTATGCTGCATCACAATCCCAATTGTGGAAAGACAGATAGAGCTGTCAACGTGTAAACGACGATTGAACACCTGGCGTGAATGATATCCTGTATGGGCATCTACCATGAAGTCAATACTCCAGTACAGACTTTGGAACTCCACATCTACTGCCACAGATCGGAAGAAGCAACTTAATGCTTTTCTTGTTATTTCATAGCCTTCAGGCGGGTTAGATTGTTTATGGTCCAAGGTCAAAGTGCACTGAAGTCATACACTAACACAACCTCTTTTGTTTGGCAACCAATCCAGATGTCTCCGCAATGTGAAATTGATGGTTTTTATGCTGACTTCATCGGAACATGGAGATCAATTATCGCTACACTGATTTACTAATCTTTCAATCCCTTACAAAAATGGATATAGGGCGAATAATTTGAGAGGATGGTGGGTGTCCGAGCTGGATTTCTTCAGCTGGCGGGATTCACAGATGAAAGGCATGCTTGAGAGCTTGAGGAAATACATACATCACAATCGATCCGAGCAGTGAAAAGTTGTTCCCTGGTAACAGATCATTTAAGAGATTGGCAGTATAGTATCATTGACTGTTACGCAGCTTCTAGATCTATTGTGGAAAAATTCTGCAACAACTGTTCGGCCAGGCTTTGGACCTTCATGGGTACGTAGTGTAAGTTTTTTCACCTAGAATTAATTGCCTGACTACATGGAAAAGGTCAGGTTGGTCATGTATAATCTGGCTGGTTGCTATGATACTACGTCCGTCTTTGCGTTAGCAAGAAGAAGTTGTATAAAAACTAAAAACAACGGACCCTTGTAAGCTTCCTTGCATAGTGTGAGCCCAGTCTGTGAAACTCTGCGCTCGCGTCTGTTTTCCTTCTTCTCAATCCAAAGGCACTGCATACCAAGGAGCACGCACGAGTATGGGTTACTACAGTTTTGAACTTACGAGTGGATGCATGTTCTCAAGGGTCTTAGATGATGTTTGTGTTATATTCATTAACAATAGAATTGCAGTTAGCATTAAAGTAAACACAGAATGCACATCTATATCATAGTCAGATCTTTTTGATGTTGCAAATTAATTCATGTCTGCATACAGGCTGCAGTGAAAAGCTGCTTTCAAGCATTTACTGTCAACTGCAGCCCTCCTTCAACACAACGTGGAAGTTTTTTTTGGCACACTTTTCTAACTTCTGGAAGGGCTGTCCAGAATATTTCCCAATACTCCTTTCCTTTCCTAGTCACCTCATTCACTGGAATGAAGCTCAGGAGATGCATCATCAACAACAGTAACTGACTTGATAGGTGGCTCTTTTGATATGTCAGTGAGTGCCTGCTTATTGGAGAAGAGCACATGAATTATACATCAAGACGCACAAAGCACTCTTATTTATTTTATTTTTTTGTACAGGCAATGGAAGAAACTTCTGCTAATGGCCCATATTCTTACTCTTGTATACCAGAATGTTGGATCAACATAGTCACATTCATGTGAAAAAAAAAACATCGCCTTAATGAGTCTGGGGCAACCATTGCTATGGTTTGCTTGTGCTTTGTTGAGGTTTTTATTGTGGGTATTACAAATGCCTCTTCGCAATCAACATACAAAACATATTATTTGTTATAATCATAATAACCTAATAGTGTTTATTTATTACTTAGACCCATGCTTAAGGTACACTGTATTGTACTGTTTCAACATGACTATAAAAGAGTCATTAATGGCGCCTCTTGAAAATGCAACAATTTGAAATGCTCCGAATAAAAACTTGTTTTCACTTTATTGATTGTATGAAAAGACTTTCTACATATTTTCATGTCAATATGTGAAAAGCTGTTTAATGGCGGCCATTTTAGAAAATGGCCATAATTACTGCCATGGGATAACCTTGCAATGGCCATTTGATCGAAAGCCTTTTACAACACATCCATTGCCTCAAATGCCATGCTTGAATGCCAAAAATCAAAATGTATTTATCAACTCAATCTCAGATCTAGAGGATAAATAGCAATTATGGTAGCCATTATTTTGAAAAATTGCAGCCATTTTAATCAGAAATTGCGATGCCCCTAAGCTAAAAGTCTTTTTCTTATTACAGTGCCCCCCTAGATATGCTAAATTCATGTCTTTTATCACCAATTGCCCAATTCCCCCCCAAAATAGTGCACATATCTACTCTACTAGTTGTTACCATGTATACCATTTGCTCTTAATCACATGTCATGTGTCCCAAAAAAAATAGTGCACGGCAAAAAGCACCCTTGTTGGAGGCCAAAAATTACAATAGTGGTGTGATATTTACATCATGTCCTAACTGCAGTCCTTGGCTATATCCGGTGGTTGTTTGGCAATCCGAATATGGCAATATGCTAAGAGAGGTTGAAAATTACAATTTTATTTGTAATGTAGGGATGAGGGGTTTACGGGAGTAAGTAATGTGTTTATTTTGTTTAAAAAGAAGGGGCAAATATGGCCACATTAAAACAAAACATCATGTTTTTAATGCATGTATGTTGAATGAATATGCAGCAGATGGTCGTAGCTTTGGTCACCTCTTAGTAAGGCGGTTGGCCATTTTGTGACCCCAATGACACACATGAACCTGATGAATTCTACGGAATAAGTGCACCTTTATTCCGTAAAGTCTGCTGAATTCATCAGGGTCATTGTGTCAGAGGGTCACAAAATGCCACACCCATTATAAGTCAAGAAACAGAATAAACGATATAAATAAAGCAGCTATATCTGTAAATGTCATGAATGTGCATAGATAAAAATTACATGTCCCATTTTATCCATATGCTTGACGTATTAAGGTGTTAGGTCAAGTTGACTCTGCGATCGCGTAAGCTTTAATCTCTGGAATGTGTGTGACCTTTGTTGGGGACTCCCTAGTTTGGGGGGTTTTTTCTAAGGTCAACCAAATTAGATCGGAAACTGCACTGTGCATGTGGTCCCGTACTGTAAGACACAACCATAAAACATAACTCAAACTCAAAAAAAAAAAAGTCATCTAAATTTAACTTATCTCTAAAATGCAACTCGTTTAAAGTAACCAGAACTCAAACTCTAAAATCAACTCAAACTCTACAACTCAAACTCATAAAAAAAAAAACCAGTTTCGTATTACAGTATCAAGCTATCATATCAAGGAGAAGAGCATGATTGCACTTAAATCAGAACCAAACCCTCTATGCACTGTAAACAAGGGTGGTTAGCACATGAATGCCCACAGTACAATTGCTCCCAGGATTTGTTCATTAAAAAAAAAAAAAGTTATGATGTGTACAATGATTTTATATTTGTATTCATCATTTTGTTGACATCTGCCACTATAATCACACTTATGCAGGATCACTTACACTGGATTTAACATACAACGTATTTACAGGATTGTACTACTTTTATTTGTTGTTTGTGTTGCAGTGTATCCTATATTGTGTGATGGAAGAACTGAGACCCCTTTAAGACAAAAGTCTGCTCAATCATGAGTGAAATAGAAGAAATCATTAAGAGATGTCCAGGTGAGGTTGTAAAGGGGAAAGGGAGGAGATTTTTTTAGGATTACAAAATTGCTCTCAAATTGCACAGAATCGATTGTAGACACCACTACCAAGAACGTTCGAAGGTTTATTGGGCAACAGTACAAAAGAAACAGCAAACTTGTTTTGCCCAACTTGCCTGCCTAACGTTATTGTCCACATAGAACACCGCTGCTTTGACTTTCTGTCGTGCACGACAGAAGAACAGAACGTACTAAATCATCATATTATTCCATAGACGGCCGTAATCGGCTTATGCAATTAAGGTGTGATCTACTAACAGTGGTAAACATTCCACAAATATGCCAAAAAAACGGGCGGTGTGGGGTGGGTTTGGGTTGGGTTCGAGAACAAAAGAAAAAAATTGGGGGCGCTTCTTTCTGGAAATCTCCTCTTGTCCTTTAATTGATTGTTTTTGTCAAAAACGTTATTTTCTTTAACATTGTGATAACAAATATGAATAATACAGGGTATACCCAATAAAAACGTTACCCAAAATGAAAGGGATATTTTTTACTTTCTGTAATTTGAGATCTGGGATTTTATTTTATCATAAAGAATAGGAAATAGGACATCTTACCTGAATTTTTTGTTCATTTTGGGTGGACGTGGTTCTCAAGATATGGTCCACTGACAACAATAAGGTCAGCAAAACAGACTTGTCCATGGAATATCATTTTTCTTAGGGCATGGAAATCCCCAATGCTCAAATTGAGTGATCATGTCCCTACCCCGCCTGCCCTGACACAAGGACAGAACTGCATGCTGATGATTTCAGATTTGAAAGGCTCCGGTTGCCAAAAACAATTTATGTGCACCTATCATTCCATTATGAAATACCCCATATTTTCTAATTCGCCTGGCTCACCAAAAATAAATGATTTTCCTATTATTCCACCCTACTTGCTGACAAACACTGACAAAAGACAACACAGGCACACAACATCTGACCTTTGGGAAGCACCGTTCTCGACGACGAGCACTGCTATACATCAGAATGCTCCCCTAGTCAAGGAAAAAGATAACTGGGCTGAGGACTAATTTGTGCTGCCGACAAAAATTTTCCATTGGCTAATTTATTAAAATACAAAAAACCACAGCAATGTAATGATAGCTCCCGTCAATAATATTATGCAATATACCCACTAGATAGAATATACAGATAGAATGATAAATACCTATGGGCCTATAAAATGGCATGTAATACACACACACAAAATTCACCAGAATTTGCAAAAAAATCCAAAACCAATACAGCCAAAAAGGGCCATAAAATTAGCCAGAATCGCCCTCAGGATGCAACAATAATATAAAAGGGAAAATGGTCCCCAGGATAATACATGCAAAAAAAGCACTGAATTAGATATATAATCTATGATATGACTGGAACAGACAAAAAACCAGACCCAAAGGGCATTGTATTTTTGTTTTTAAACCAATATTCATGAAACCAGGAGGCCCTATTGTCAAGCGTTCTCCTTGACATATCTATCTTTGGAAGAATCAGAGGCCCACCTACCAGGACCTTGTGCCTATTATGGGGACTCAAATGGTTGCGGCTGCTGTGCCCCCCCACCCCCCCCCGCCCTTAGACTATGAAGCCCAAATTTGATAGAGGCATACCACTATCATCCAAAGTTTCCTTGAATATCTCACGGCATCTGGTGTATGATAACTTACTGCTCTTAAACAATCCATAATGTTATTGACTTGAGCATCACTAAGGGTCTAGATAAATAATTGAGAAGTCTCAAATCAAACAAACCAGCACTGTTTAATAATTTTTGAGATATAGCTTAGGGCAAGTACGGATACCAGTTGCCCCTTATAAACCCCATGCCCATCTCTAAATGATTCTGTTTTGCTCTGTTCAATAACCAGTTTCACATGTTGAAGAACATAACTCAAAATCACACAACTCAAGTAGATTTAATTCATCGTATCTCAAGAATCCAGCAATGACAGCAAGAACATAGCGCCAAATTAATAATACCTCTAAATCTCCATTACCAAATGTGTGAACATCGTACGTAAACAATCAGAGTTAGTAATGGTTCTTTCCTGTTTACGGTTTTGCAAATCGCTTAACCCATCCAACATTAACAGAGAACTTTGCAAGGATTGGTGGCAGGTTCCTGTGCGAGCAGTCAAATTTCCATTTGAGAGCATAAAATGCAGTTTAAATCTTAGAAACGGCGAGCATATTTTGAATAATAAACAAAATTATCTGGCTCAATCAAGGTTGATGCTTTACCGGGAAAGAAATATGGTTTTTTTTTACAACGGCACATACCTGCCATGCGCCACAGCATTCGTGTACTTCTGGACAGTACTTCAGATTTGATGCATGTAAACACCTTGGTTAGGGTGGACTAACACTCGTCTCTGTAAACTCAAATGTTAAGGAAACATGTGATTATTATAAACTCCATAAGAAAAAAACAAAGTGGTTTGTCCCGATAAAACTATGGAAATGCCAATGTTTAAAAAGAGCGGGTTCTATAACACATTATATGGGACCAGGGTCTACAAGTTTGTTAAACTCCAATGACTTTATATGACCCCAGTGGGTAAAAAATAAGTCCCGTGACAATGACATGTAATCAACTCTACCTCCCAGGCGTGTCCAAAGTCCCTACTCAAGGGGAGGGACTAATTCGAAGTAAATTCATCTATTACCATTCTAGTCTCACAATAAGACTTTCACAGCACGTAATTTATCTGTACAACTACGAATTCGATTCCTGCCTTTGAAAATACACCTTTTAGAGTCAGGAAATCGTTCTATGTGCCACCACCATACTGGAAAAAAGGCTAGTGTGAGAAAAGAGTGGCAAAAGGGAGATGGATGGCCAAGCAGAGACTACCAAATGTAGCTATGGCTGGATACTTTAACATGTTTTATAGGCACTGACCTATCAAAAACACAATGGGATTTCAGGTACAACCCATTACTTCTCATTCGCCCATGAAACTAAAAAAGCATCCTCACTTGAGTGGATGTGTGCGCCACCAATACCTAGCATTAAATTTGCTCAATTTGCAATTAATAAATTGCGCAAATCGGTTCAACTGTATGTGGACCCCATACCACTGATCCAAATAACCTAAAGACACTCTAGAGATACACCCCCGCATCAATATCCTATCTCTCTACTAAGAGTATCTGCTTCCACATTCCAGTTCCTGGTACCCAGTGCATTTGTAGTGAATACCGAGGATTCCGACAAAGATCGGGGCAATTTCAATTCTCAAAAGATGTAACCTCTTATACTACCCGTCTTAATAGCAGCTTCCACACCTTTATTATCAGAATGCATATTAACCAACTTTCTTTAAGTCTAGGGACCAAACGCTTCAAAGGCCAGTGCAACGCTTTGAGCTCTATCCAGGTCGAGACTCTTACTTATCTTCGTTATCAGACCAGTATACATGAACTTCTCCCAGAAAGTCTGCCCCAGCACCGCATCCGGTGTGGCTGGCGTCGGAATATACAATGCCCATCCTTTGGCAACGAGTAACAACAGACAAATCTTTAATTAAACTTCTTATATTGGTTCAGAAAACATTCTCATGATTCCAATATAGTTTTGATGTTAAAATGCTGTCCCAGTGATGAAGTTGTTTGAAATGCAATCATACTAGGTAAACTGGTTTAAGTTGAGTTACATGCCCAAACACAGGCTTACAAAGTAATCTTTCCAACAAACTTGGCCAAGTTCGGAGCAGTTAATAGAGGTAAGGAACTAGATGATCTCACAATACATTCAAAAATGCTTTCAATTCTTCGCTCAATAACTTTAATAGAAACCAATGTACTATTCCACTCATACCTAACCAATTTATACACTGTACAGGATCCCATACCGCTATCAGTAAAAAAAATTAGGAACAAAACCTGCGCTCAATAGATCCTGTTTAACACCTATGAGCAATCTTAACACAATCACCGGGAGTGACGCGGCTACCCAATCCGTCATCAAGGAAAACTACAATAAAATGCCTTTAGCACGCCAATGCTTCACTAAAGGTCTAAGACACTTGGTAAATATGTAGGGAGCAGAAGGACAGCCCAAATGGGCAAAACTTGAAAAAAAAACAAAAAAAAATAAGGGAAATGGATATGCTCTGGAAAAAATCTAATTGGTGGTAGCCAGACTTTAAATCAAAGGAGAACATGAAATTACCAAGTTTGAAATATGCAATGCTACCACCCAATATCGAACTTAGTTTTTCTGCTTCCAGATATGGCGATTTAAGTACCTAAGATATAATATGAGACGTTCTTGCCCGAACTTCGGACAGAAACAGACAATGGGTTTACGACACTAGGAACTTCCTTACATTCTACTATTAAGTCTTAACTAACAGCTCAGAAATAGCTTCCTTAACAAAGTCAGAATTATTGATGGCCGACTTGTTATTCCTCAATTTAACCGGAGTGTAGGAGAGAAACGGGATTTTATTACACCTGATCAATTGTTTGAATAATGTACTCGGGAGCTCCAATAGTCCTCCAAAATTCCCAGATGGCTTTTCATGCGCCCACAGCACAAAATCGGCTCAGAGTTACCCTGTTAGTAATCAAAAAGTTATCAATAAAAGTCAGGAATATAATCATACCGGTGAGCCTCGATTCTTGAAAAACACCCAAGTCCAAAGATCTACTCCTCTCTGAAATAGGCTGCTCCCTTCGTGGACAATTGGAAAAACTGGCCTTGCTCCGGCTTGAAGTGAATCTGTAAAACATCTAATAAAATAAGAATGATCGACACTAAACATTATATAACACATGATTCAAATTTGGCGCTCCCGCCTGAATTGTAAAACACTAGTCTCATATTCAATCAATAGGACGAAAAGAAGAAACACATCCACCCCTTGTAATAACGAAACTTCATAGTCGGGGACCGTCCTGGTGTTTTTTAATTGTCTTTGTTATATGGTAATAAGCGAACCTCTCGGACGTCTTGGTCTTTGAAATCTCACAAGCGGCTTTGGTTAATGGGTTAATTTGCGGACGTGAATCGATTGTGATCGATCAGTGACTGAGTGTCAATCATGTAGAGATCAGGGTGTCAATGCCGTGATCGTGACACTTGTCGTGTCGGATCGTGTCAGATAAATGGTAATGCCGTCTCTAGTATCATTGTTGTTGTGGAAGTAGTATTTCTATAATACATTGTAACAACATCTAAATGTTTTACAAAGTTGATTTTCTAATTAAGATATCAAAAATTAAATCAAAAAGATAATCTAATTGTATTTATCGCGATTTCATTTCGGAATGGGACGAAATCCCAAGGGGATTTAATCTTGGACCCTATCCTTACCAACAATAGTATTAGGGGAGCCCAATCAATTGGGAAAAAAAGTGTTGCAAACCGGCCGGTCTCCCTATTGTAAAATTTAAGCACTTATATAATGTGTTACGCTTAAACAAAAATGTACTGTAACAAAAAGAAAGAACCGATTTATCACCTGGATTACAAGGGTTCATGTTATTAGAAAGTATCAATAAGAAAAACCCCCCAAAGGTTTGTAAAAAACAATACTGTACCACTCCCAAGTAGAACAAGACTTTCAAAAATTTTAAAACAACAGAAAATAAGTTAAAATGTGCTTATTCGTAAAGCAAAGAGGAGGAGGACAACAGTTTTCTTCATGTAGAATGGTCTTCACCCCAAAAATCCCACATCTGTAAAATTTCAAAAATGCACACATTAAAATAGCCTGGGTGGCAACCACCCTTACCCTACGGACCTTTTACACTAAAAATGAGGCACGATGCGGAGGAAACAATTACCTAGAAGCTTTGACATTTTAGCGCCATCAGAGCGCAGTGCACTGGGGGGGGTACGGATATTTTTAAAATGATAAACTTGTTATGGGTGTTAAAGTTTCGAAACTTTCATCGTGAGGAAGCTACCATTTCGTCCATTGGAGTGAAATTTACGTGAGGACCATTCGTGCGGAGTCTGACTCGTGAGTTGTTAAGATAAAAATAAATTTAGGCATCTGTCATAATATTAATTGGCCAAACATTGTAACATGATATTTGCCATGTTTTCTTTTCACAAAATGGGGCCTCTTGCTTGGTAATGGTACTGGTAACACCAAACGTCCTCATTTTGTGTGACGTGAGTTTGTTCTTAAATACCGCAGAGTTAAGGAACAGTGTTCAACAGGAGTTTCGCGTATATATTTTTGGTTTGTAATTGCAAATAATTTGATTATTTTATGTAAAAAAGTATACTTTTAGAAAGAAAAATTGGATGATGAACCCAATGATGGCATCAGAATATATGTAAACTTTCCGTATTTGAGGAAAACATACTAAAAAACACAATGATTGTGCTCCCAAATTTTCAGGACGCCATAACAAACAAACAAATTTTTTGAATTTTCATGATTTCTTATGTTATTTTTTAGAAGCAGCATTTGTCTAGGGAGGTTTTGTCATTTTCTTCAAACAACGCTTACTTTTCGGAAATATCAGGGAAAATGTCTAAAAAGTATCTTTTACCTTTTTCCAAATTTTGAGTATATATGGAGGAAATATCTTAGTGAAAATGAAATGAAAAATTGAGAAAACCGTCCCTAGAGACGACCGACTGCGATCGTAGGAAAGTTAAACCTTACCTTTTACTTCGGTATTTTTGGAGTTATCGTGTCTGAAAATTGCAAATTTTGCGAAAATTGAACATTGCGAAAAATCGGTGTTTTAGTAAAAAAGCGGGCTTTCACGCCATTTCAAGCTGTCTCTTTTCTTCAAATAAACTTTATCTTGAAACTTCAAAATTGACTATGTTGTGCAAAGGGAGGAAAATACATCTTATACACTATTATTGAATCAAAACATCCTTGTCTCTAACTCCAGAAATCAGAAGAAATTGAAAATTTTCATCTGGTCTAAAAATTAGCACTTTGTTTACATTTCAAATATTATTTTGCGTTTTTTCCAAGATGCGTCGAGCAAAAAAGTACAGCTAAAAACACGCGCACACTATTACGCAGGAAAAATTCACCGCGCGACGCGATTGTGCGCCTTGTGCTGAAATTCCCGCCGTTAAGACCCTTCTGGTTTTTGTGACTTTAAATGGTCAAATAGTTGCTTTAAATCGGCAAAAATTACAGCTCAGGATTGTCTGCCGTGGATAACCTTTGTTGGTAACGATAGTTTTTTTAGTTTTCGAAACACATGTTGAGGTTTAAAATGGTGCAAACATCAGAAATTCGTGTGAAAACAAAGGACTAGGGTTGACACTACCCTTAATATGTGAATTAGACTTTTCCTATCACAGATTACAGGCCTATAGCATGCTGTTGATAGTTTCAGAGTTGCTGGAACAATCATTAAAACGTGTATCCATTGTATGTTTCATTTCTTTATTTCATTCAGAATCATAATCAGCTACTCAAATTCATCTGATAATATGGACAAGACTTGAATATTGTAAACGGAATAAACAGCTAAAAACAATAACAGTTTTATGTGCATATGTAAAATATGAGAGGGGGTACATATGGACGTCTTGCCGATTTAATACTAAAATTAAAGTACATAGAAAGTTATATATTATATTAGATAATAATAATACAGTATATCAATTAGCATTTATGTTTTAAAACTCATTCGCCAGAGGCCTAATTTTCAAACTTTTTCAACTTGATTCCGTACGAACTTCGTTGGCTTCACTGACCATGATGCGCGTTTTTTGTCCGACGTACAGATTTTTATAGGAACGAAAGCAACAAAAGTTTATCCACCGGCAGACCATTAGCAATATTATTTAATCGCTGATTGATCCACTTCCACTATTGATTGACCCATGTGAAAGATCGGAAGAGTGGCAAGGCATGGAAGTCAAGCATGCTTAAGAGGATTGACTTTACAAGAGAAGATGGACTCCGTGCTTATTAACATAATAAAAGAATGAGCTATACAATAACAAAAGGGACGGGTTTTCCTCGACTTCGGAAGTTTTGTTTAATATGACCATAGCCACTACAAACAACTACAGTGTATCCCAACAAAAGGATGCAAGACACCCCATCCAGGTATTCACTACTCATCCGATATCACACAAACCAAAATTCCAATACTTTTTGCTATGCCAGTAAACTAAAGAAAAAAACAACATAATCAACACCAACGAATCTTACCTCCTTCTTGGCTCTTATTGACTGGCTTGCTCTTTGGAAGTGATTTTACAAGGCTGACATTGCCGCGCCCAGTGCACCATTTTTCCGCAAGCGAAACAGTAGTCTGTAGGGTGGGCCTGGTATTGGTATTGGTATGCGGTTCTAGCGCCTGTATGCGAGTATCTACCCAAGCTAGATAGCGGCGAAACGGAAAAATTAGACTATCTGGCATTAGGATAAGTCCGGCTGGCGCTCTCCCTGCACGGGTGCGCTCTACGCCCTGCTGGGACTTGACTTGGTTTGCTTGACGCAGCGCAGATTGGAGGCATGCTTGATGCGTTTTTCATCATCCATGTTATTGCCAAGTTCTCTAACTACCTTCCAAGCAGTGCCTGACCTTATCGGAACTTAATGTGCTGTTTCCTAGTATTAAATTCTGAGATGACTGAATTCAGCACGGGGTAACGGCAGCCTGGAATCACCCGTCTTGCTAATAGCTTTCTCAACTCGTTTTGCTCAAATTAAAACCGAATTGGATTGTTGCTCTAAATTTAAGATCTACATGGTTGTTCCAAAACCTGTTCTGGTATAGCGGTCAGCGCCATATCAATATATTCTTTAACTCCGCCAACTGCCTCCTTAATAATGGAAGAAATACCATTCTAAAGCTAATAATAAGGAATATTATGCTGTGTGCCGGTACTTCTTCTGCAAATATCCCCTGGAACTTGTTGATCATGCACGTCTGACATTATTCAGAGAGAGAATAAAGAAATAAACTTTAAGCTTTAAAAGCTTAAGGAAATCAGGTACTTTAGCTTGGTTGCCAAGTAGTCAAGTAACGATGTCGAAAACGGTCAATGACCAACACCCCACCTCATACCTTACTAACTTAATTTTGCATTTCATTATGCAAATACAGCCTCAGCCAATAGGAAATTGACATGGAAAGTCTGTTTTTTCGGGTCACCCTGCAAATACAGTCACTGAGCATGGAGGAAACTTTCAATATGTATATGTTGTTTATTTCAATGATTGAAAATGAAAATAACAGTAATGTCAATATAATAAAAGTTTGTCCAAGAGGAAATGTGGAGTGGAAAAAGGCAGATGAGGCAGAATGATTTTCCCAAGTTGATTTCAAGTTGAAAAAGGCTATGGCATTTTCCCATCCTCTGGGCCCTGTTTTGTGTCTTCTGCAAGAATGGCAGAATTGCAGAAGGCACACATAGGAATTAATCTGGTCGTATGTCTGTGGGTGGGTGTGTCTGTGGGTCAAAATGTTAATGCCATATGGATACGATGATTGAACTTGGTGGAAAGGACGGGGCGGGGTGGGGTGAAATGTTGGTGACATCATGTGACCTTTTGCCCTATTCACAAAAACACGACGGCAGACGACAAGGTGGTCCTGGTTCCGTGAGGGTATTTTGTTTTTGAACTGCTTTGTGGCAAAAAAAAATGTGTTTATTGACGAACTTCCAAAAAATGTCAAACTTTACAAAAACATTTTTTAATAACCGAAATGTACTATATGAGAAATCATTATGATGAAACTGAATATACAGACATCCTGCGCTACATACTATAATCGTTTCAAGCATGGATAATGATTGGGCCAAATTATGTAAATGAGCAGTATAGCATCTGGGAGTAATATACTAAGAGGGATTTGAAGCTCCCTATTCAATCTGTGTTAAATGTATACGTTACATGTGGTGACTCAGCTAGTATATGATCACTTTGTGCTCAAAACTACATTTTATAATGCATGCTAGATTCGACTATAGTGGTGTACCGTTTTTGTTCCTAATAAAAGTCCCATGCTGTAATAAACGCCCCCACCCTCCCTACGATTTTGGATGGATAAAACAATTTCAAGGGAAAATGAGTAAGCTTACTAAATCACATGTTAATGGCAGGGACGTCATAATCAGTACAATTATATCGCTGTTGTATCAATGCTTTCTGATTCACGGCACATCAAAACTTGGACACAGTACGTGTTGATTATAATAGCAATGGGTTGAAATCCTCAGGCGCACGCACTGAACACCCCTTTATAAATGGAAAGGGATTTTTGCGGGGAATTTTGACTTTTACCATTTTGACTGTCAAATAAACGCCCCCACTTTGGTTGAAACAATGACCGGCCCCGGGGCGTTTATTAGGACAATAAGGTTCATTTTGTTACTACAGTCCAATTTGATTTCTCCATGTAACACAGAAAATCCTAGACAATCAAAATTGTAAATGTAGCTGTTAATTCGGAAACCTGTACACTACTTTGTCCTCAAACTATACTCCTACAAAATTTTTGACAAAAACTCCAAAAGTGAAATTATTTTTTTCTTTCATGTATTGCTGGTGCAGGATTTAGCATTAATTTGAGAAATTAAATTATATGCGTTTCCTGAAAATTTTTAATCTTCTTGGTTTAGAGCGAGCAGGATATCATAGGGGCCTTTATTTAAGGAGTCCCCCCCCCCCCATACAGAAAAGGTTTGAAACCTTTGGTTGGACACTTACATCAATGCTAGTGAGGTAGTACTTCTCAAAATGTGGATATCCACTTTTTCAATAGGGGGCCAATTTAAGTTTACAAGG
>JAMKCH010042700.1:0-38341 GCA_023653785.1 Ophioderma brevispina | reverse complement strand
TCCCCAAGATTACTGTATTTTGCCGCATAGACTGATAGTGTACATTACAGGCGCTGTCTCCCCCATCGTGAAGTAGCTACGTGATTACACGCTCTCAGCTCGCGCAGTATTTCTCATGGCCAATTTTGTTTTTATATATTTTTTGGCATATATTTTCATTTTTTATACATGTGTGGGAATATGGGGGGTTTTGATGCCGATTTAAATTTCGTAATGATTTTCCTAAAAAAAATGCTAAACAAGAAAGGTTATAGCGCCCTCATTTCATTAAATTCTCATCCACTCTCCAATTTCGTCTTGGTAACCAGAAGTTGCTACGTGTCTGCGTGTCTACTCTGGTACTGTCTACAGAAACCACGTCCACCTTCTCTCCCCCTAGTGGGTAACTACACAGTAGCCATTGGGAGGTAGAGTAGCCACATCACGTATACCTAATAACTGTGTACTTCGTAAGCCCTATCTTTGGGCAGCTACTGCCTCGCAATAGCCTAGTTGGTACTGGGTCAGTATCTGCCGCGGTAGACACAATGTAGCTGCCGTATAGGTCACCACGTGAGTGAAAAACGGACGTGTAAGATGGCCAAAACAATAAATCTCATCTTTTATTCTCTAAATATGGATTTTCATCACAATACGCAGTATCAAAGGGTTGTGAACTTTCTACTTTTACCTGCAAGAAGAAGACCCTTTGTCTTTCCACTTCTGATCCTTTACAAAACTTTCCATTGTTCCTTTTTGTGAAGACACATTTTTCTATCACTGTTAGAAGTCCTCTTCATATGCTTGTGGATTCTTCATCATGGAGCAATACTTCTTTCGCATGGGTTCCTATTTCCCGTTCTGGTGCAGGAGGGGTGCGTCTTCCTCTGACCCCCTGCAAGGTGTGGCTGTGTAGGAGGTTTCTGGGTTGTTTTTTTTTTTTTTTTTTTTTTTTTAATTTGTTATTTAAACTTTCTTTAAGCAGGGTAGCCCCTTCAGTGACAAGAGCATTGATTTCCAAGGAGGCCCGGCATATATACACATTGTCAGAATGAACTTCTACAACATTAACATAGATAAAAACATTACTAAACACAGAACACAATCAAATAAGCAATGCGTATAAATGAAACTAGAGACATCTACAGTAGTACAAATATGCTATGTGGGATTTACACATGTAGATCTTTAAGCTGAGATAGACTCATTGTATTATAGTTACAGCGGATATCGGAAGGAAGACTGTTCCATTTTTTGGTTGCTCTCATATGAACGTACGTTTCCCTGCATTTGGTTCCCAAGGTGGTTCATACAAGAGTTTTGTGGTTTGACTTCTGGTACCCTTAAAATGAACTGAGTGCATAAAATGACTAAAGGAAAGTACCTGGGGCAAGACCTTTGAAGCATTTAAAAATAAGCATTAGCATATGGTTTATAACAACCGATCATAAGTGTTTGGTTCCACGCAATGTTACACATCAAGTCTTTACCAGGAGTTCTAATGTCATCTGATAAAATTCTGCCGCTAATCTATTTTGAAGAACTTGAAGTTGTGTCATAATCGTTAGTACAGATAGACCAGACAGGGCTGCCAATAGTCAAAATGTGGCATGACAATTGAATTTGCAAGCACAGAATAGGTATCTTTTGGAATATATATTAAGTCTTCTTAGAACATCCACCACAATTTAGAAGTACATGCAGACATTTGATTGCTATGACCCCCCCCCCCCCCCCCCCCCCCCCCCCCCCCCCCTCCACCAAGACACAAGGAGCAAAATTACACCAAGATTTTAACTGGTCAACCCTTTCAATAATACATCACAGTGAGCAGAGAAACATTTTGAAAATTATTGAGAACATGACATGTACCAAATACCATAAACTTGGTTTCTTGGCATTCAAAGTGAGTTTTGTTATCATAACCATTATAATTTTGTTTAAGTTTTGTTGAAGTTCAAATTCAAGAGTGTGTGGATTGTCTGACGTAACAAAGAAGTGTTGTATCATCGGCATACAAAGTACATTTACAGTTAACACTATTGAAAGATTATTGACAAAAATGATAAAAAGAAAGAGGCCAAGTATAGAGCCTTAGGGATTCCTATGTTTGATATGTTTGAAGTCGAAAGAGTAAAATTAATGTTGACTGCCTGAGTTCTGTCACTGAGATAGGATCGAACCATGTAAGTGCAGGACCATTAATACCATTTGTGAAAGTTTCACATGAGAATAGAATGGTTTACGCAGCAAAAGCCTTACTGAGGTCAAGAAAAATTGCACTGTTCACGATCCTCATCCATATTTTTCAAATAAATCCTGTACATCAAGCAAAGTAGTAGCTGTGGAATGATTAGCACGAAAACCTGATTGGTTATCAGAGAGAAGGCCATTGTCCACAAGGTACGAATACAAGTGATTGTGAATAGTGGTTATATTAGCCTCCATTTTTGATTAAAAATATTATTTTATTTTATTTTATTACTCATTTACTTGAAAAGGATTCTCACAGGAAAAGTACTTTGTTTATAATGGAATTCCCCTAGTGCTATATTGAGATCATGCCCCTGTTGTTTACAACAAGATACAGAATGTGCAAGAAGTGAATGAATTCAGAAAGTTACATACCGGGCAAAATGTACTATGCACGTTTTATGCAAACATAGTGACACTATAACCATGTTGTGACTTTAACCTCATCTTCTATGGGTATATAATACCTATTTGCCCTTGGTGGGTATAGTAACTTTTTGCCCTGTATAGTAATTCTTTGACCGGGTGTAGTACTTTTGAATGGTATATACTTCTGCCTACTGTATCTTCTTACTGCAGCTGAAAGATCTATCTAGATGTATATACACAATATTACCTGCCCTTATTTGGACATAGTCAAAACTATTGACCCTCTGTGATTTCGAGACCCTACTATTTTCCCTCAGCTCCGCTTTGGGAAAAAGTACGGCCGAGATCACCTTGGGTCAATAGTTTTTGACTAGGGTGTCCCTCATGGCAGTCATACTTGTATACTATCCAGCAAAAAGGTACAACACTTTTATGTGAAAATAGTGAAACTATACCATATCATGTAACTTTCATTTAAACAATCAGATGACAAGGTTCTATCTATGATGTATATACATGAATGAGCAAATCAGAGATTACTGTAAGAATGGTGGTATCTGGTTTACCTAAAGATATAGAAGCACTTTATTGATTGGTTTACTCAGAGTGGCTACCTCATTTTGTGGCCTATAAATGCCTAAAAAAAATTTTTTACTTTTTTTATCTTTTTAGAAAAAAAAAATAGTGGTAGGTAGGTCGTTGTTTTTTTTTTTATTTTCACATACGCAGAACACAAATATAGGCCTACAAAACAAATGGCACTCGTCACTTTTTCTGTAACACATCTTTTTATTTGTCATTTGGAATATCCTGCAATCCTTAGAGTACCGAAGTATGACGCATTAAAATGTTCACTTCCTGTTTTTGCATTTCAGCATTTTCATGCCATATATCAGTAAACCCTCCACACCAAAATATCGCGATACTAAATGAAATATTTGTTGTACGTGGTTTTTACACCTTTTTTTTGCACACAAAAAAATAAAAATATTTAGGGTCGGCGGTAAAAATAGGTTCGTCGGGTTACGCCAATCACAAATTTTTTTTTAGGTCTAATGCGCCAATCAGACACATTTTTAATCACAGATGTATACGAGGGGGGTTAAATGGATCTTAGATGCAACTTACCCTCTGGATGAAATGGTTCATATTCTGCAAAGAAAACAAAAGTTAAGATTCAAGATGGTGAAAATGGTACAAAGGACAAATAAGGAAGGATAGAAAATGAAGGGGAAAAAAGTGTATGGGGAGAAGGAAATGAAAGTGTAAAACTGCTATCTATCTAACGGCCGCATCCGAGATGCTGTGCACCATGTACGCCAAATGTCCCTGTTTGTCATTAGGTTGGGCTGTCAGATGGATCCTGCTGATTGTCTCGAGCAACACATCAATGTAGTTAAAGGGGCGAGGACCCCTGTTTTGGCATGGTAACTCCAACATGTGACGTCTGAAACTACTTGGTCAATCGCAGATTACAGTGACCGGCAAATCGTGCACGGCGTTGGCAACAGAAGAATGAAATTGTGGAGGGATATCTCCATATATCTGTGCTTTCACTGCTTTGGTCGTGTGCTCGCGCCAGGATATGTTTTTGTTACTCGCACTAAGAACTTGGGTGTAGGGTGCCATCCATCTTCCTGTAGCTCTTTCTTCATGGTCCAGGTCCTCAGATCCATATACAGGATACCTCTACACAGCTCTAAAGAATTTCAGCTTGGTTGAATTGGAATACCAGATTGCCATAAGTGGTGTAGTTTATTGGAGGCATTCCAAGCTTGTCCTTTGCGTGACAGAATCCCCTTTCTTGCTTGTCGGCAACATAGAGACCCTAGATACTTGAAGGTCCTGACCTCTTTGAGTTGGCTCACCATCTGTCTGTGCAGAATAGGTTGATGATCTCTGCCTCATTTACATCATATATTCATTCTTCTGGCATTTAGACATGTAGGCCGACTTTGTCGCCGCATTCTCAAGTGATGTTAGAGATCTTGTGCACCACATATCAGATCACTGTTTAGGTAGATCATCTTCGTAGGTCGGTCGTGAGAGCTGACCCATGTGACGTCGGAACGCTTGGGTTTGAATGGTGATCCTTTGTCGGTTCATGATGTCAAGACTCCTGTCTGAGGAATTAATCAACCGCACTACAAAGAGATCGGGCGCAAGAGTATCTCCTTGGGGGATTCCAGTAGTTGTTAGGAAACTCCTTTGTGGTCCCATCCATGGGTCTGCCAAGTCTTATGGGTTACTACATGATGCAATTGCGTTGACAGTCTCATCTGGGACACCGTAGTTTGGCGAGCATATGCAGCAGTACTCGCCTGTTACAACCTTGTCAAAAGGCCTTGAAAAATCTACAACACATTGAAGCTTTTCTCTTGGAAATTTCACTCTTCTAGATCCTTCTGAGTGCAAGTACTGAGGCCTAGTGTTGATCGTTCCTTTGCGAAAATCCGTTCGGTTCCGCGAGATGGGATCTATGTGAGGAGTGATTTCTGTTGAGGCAGCATGAGTTGTATATTTAGAGGCCAGTGTGACAGTGTAATTCCTCTGTCGTTTTGGGGTTGTGGAGGTCGCCTTTCTTGGTAGAGGAATGATGGATGATGTTGAAAAGGCAGCTGGTTTGTTTCCCATGTAGGTGTTATTTACAAAATTCTAACAGTTGATATGGAATAGTGGATTCTTCCCGACTACTGCAGGAATGTTTGTCGGGACCAGGTGTCTTGTGTTCTTCAGTTTCTTCAGGCAGATCTGAGCTCTCTCCATAGTGCAAGGGTCCAGTCTGGATGGTAAGGGTGTCTGCTATCTTGTGATTTGAAGAAAGGTCATCAAGGTTAGTGTTATTCTGAACTGGCTTGGCAAGTAGATAGAACTAAGTGCTGAAACCATGTGTCCAGGCGCTCTTCAGTTGTTTCACCTTTGATTCTTATAGGTTGGGTAGCTTTCTTAGGTGCCCAGACTCTCCCTCAAGGCCTCCCAGGCAGCAGCATGCTTGTTTTAAGATGTAGGGCGTAAAGTGCTTCAGCCTTGGCCTTAACATGCTCCTCAAGCACCACATTGTAAACATCATCAAGTGTAGCCTAAGCGGCATCAAGGTTCTGCATGGAGCTTCTGGTGGATTTAATACAGTGCTTCTTGGCGCCGACTTCAGTTTTCTCTGGCTTTGCTGACTTTGTCGTTTTGAGGCAAAGGCAGTATCTCTTCTTTCTTCTGGTAGTCATCTCCAAGGCCATTTCTCTGTTGGCTGAAGTGAGGACATTATATACTGCGCTGGAGTTCTTGTCTTGCAAGGCCCATCAACAAAGTGTTGAACGTTTATGTCCCGCTACAGTATACTGCTTACAAAGCTTTGTAGATCCCCCACTACCTTCCTCAGTCCTATTGTTTTCATGGGATCAATGGGAGGTGTTTACTCTGGCAATAGCTTATCTGGCTCCTGCAAGAGACAATTTCTGTGATCAGACTTAACACCTTCAAAAGTTGTTGTAAGGCTCTTTGAGTTCTAATGCTGTTAATCCACTTCTTTCTGACCAGATATAGTCCTTGGACAAGTTCTTCCATTCTGGGCATCGTTGTTCCACGTCTACCTGAATGATTTTGGAATTTGGTATTAGTGGCACCAAGTTTGAATTGTGTCATGAGGTCCTTCATGTACATTCCATTTTTGTTAGACTCGTTGTTGCACTGAACAGCGCGTCGTCAGGCCCAAGCTTAGCGTTGTAATCTCCAGGGATGTACAGAAGATTATGGGCTGGAACTGTACTGTGGCATTGGGAAGTGTTCATGGTAAAAGTGAGAGACAGTTCTTCTGGATAGTCGTTGTGGGGGGGTCTGTAACAGCAAATGACTGTTGTTTCAGGATTGCCGTCAGTGGGGAGCTTTAAGATGCGCTCATTAAAGTTGACACGGTTGGCACATGACTTGAGAGCCTTTGGTGATAAAAGATACCCCACACCTCCTGTAGCTGCATTTCTCTTGTTCTTCCATGCCTAGGCTGTAATAAGGTCATATCCATGGATATTCTCTGTTAGTAGAGGTTCACTGTGCACAATGCAGTGTTCTTGTATGCAGATGACATCGTTATCATACAGTTGTGCTTAATGTATGAGTTCTTCTTTCTTGGCTGTGGTTGAAAGTGTCTGGACATAAAGTGCTAATGAATGAAAGCATTTTTTGCGTCTAACAAAGTTGTCCATGCATCTTTTGTCAATATCATGGTTGGGCCGTCCATTAGGCTTTAGGACCAACCCATCATGCATATTGGTATACACCAATGTTGACTCAAAGGCACCGACCCCCCCTTTAAATCAGGGCTTTACCCCTGGTGCTACGTTGTGAAACTATTCATCTTGTCAATGAGCTAAATAGTAGCTGGGCTTCGCCAGTTCTCCAGCTGATAAAACACCACTACCAAATTTAACCTAAAGTCTTCCACATAGGGAATGTGGATTCCAATGGAATAGTCGATGGGACATGTCCTCTATCTGTTGTTGTTGTAGTCCTCACCATCGGGGTGCTATGGGAAAACCAGTGTACATTCATAATTAATTATTAAAATCAATATCAATCGTCTGTTCCCCACAAATAAAACTGGGACATTTTCTTGAAAAAGGATAAATGTGCCCTTCAATTTAATTTCCCCAATATCAGTGACTAGAGGATACACATAGACTTCAGCAAACAATGGAGTTAAGATATTCAATCACCGGCCAGGTATGCGGTGTAGAACAAACACTTCCAATTCCCTTTCATCTGGGAGTGGCAGGACCATTGTTTATATTGTCGCGCCGCTGAAGAGATTTCAGCTGTTACGCTCTCCAATTAGACTGAGTACCTTTCAGGACAAAATACTAACCCATTCACAATCAATAAATATTAGGCTTCTATAGTGCGTGTTCAATTAACTTTGGGCCATATTTTTCATCATTTATTAGAAAAGGAAGAAAAATGAACAAACATCATAAGTGAATGTTGCTGGGCAAGCTTTGACCTAACACTTTGTGCACAACCAAATCCGTAACTTATTGCTTAACTTCATTTCTATTCCATTTACCGCATTTTCGAGAAAGTTAGTGTCAACGACCTATATATAATGTACACTGGTTAGTTTTATTGTGAGAGAGGACGGGTATTTGTCACTCAACCCGAATCGTGGAGGTGGTTCACCTGGTAAGAACAATGCCCTACATACCCGGCCCATTGTAATTCTTTTAGCTCATGGTTAGGCTGAAGTCTATACATATCCATTGGTCTCTGATTATTGGGAAAAAGAAATTGAGGTGAAATTTTATATATTTTAAGAAAATGTGGCCAGTTTTTGTGCGGGAAACAGACAGTTATGTGATAGTAATAATTTATTATGGATATTTACACCTTGGTTTTCCCTTAACCCCAGATGGGGGACTACAGAATCTGTTATACAGTTGGGTATTTGGTCCACGTCCCATGGGCTAGAATAGCTAATTGGGATGGGAAACTACATTTGAAATACACACTCCATCTGTGAAAGCTTAAGGTAAAAAGTCTATCAGCGTCATGGAGAATGGATTACAAATGGAATAGCTCATTGGTAACTCCATTGAAATACACACTCATCTAGAAGCTTTAGGTAAAAGTCTATCAGCGGGAGCTATGGGATTACAAATTGAATAGCTCATTGGGTAACTACATTTGAAATAACACTCCATCTGTGAAAGCTTAAGGTAAAGTTTCCACCGAGGGAGAATGGATTACAAATGGAATCGCCCATTGGGTAACTACATTTGAAATCGCCATTCTAGTCTGCCCAATATTTCCACAAAAGTCTATAAGCTACACATTACCCATTTATCCTTTGCATAAACATTTTAGTTTCATATTTATTTTCATATATAATTGTCCCTAACAGTACCAAACAAAACAATGTAATGTAACCGAACACAAATATGGACATAAGACTAGGTTTTTGTGCTAGGGGATAAAAATAAGTGATAACCCATGAACAAAATTTTTTTACCAGCAACGAGAAAATTCAACTCAAATTCTCACAAAAGCCCTCAGCAGTTTGATGTGAGACTCCATTCAACATTGTATGTACCAATACTCTGAGAGTGGCTCTCCGACCAAGCCTCTTAGACCACTCATTCGAAGGTAGGGAAGCGGACTCCTGGGCATCTCGGGGGTACTGATGTTCAATGTCACCGATTCTGGTTATCAGGAAGGACCGCCTTTTCGAAGTAATTAGTTATACTCGGTGTGTTTTCAATTTGGGGCTCAGTACTGCAGCATATCTTCATCAGGTTGCCTTCTGTAATAGTAAAATAACCAGGTTAAATAATCAATAAATTTTATTTTTAAAGATCGTTGATAATATGTATTTCACTTTGTAAACGATTGCAGTGGCTCATATTGATAAAACTCATCATGTGAATCAAGGCTTTAAAGCTGGGTGACCTGATTGAAAACTCCCCCCCCCCACACACACCAACACCATCACATTGATTTATTTTGTATTTGAGAAAATTAATATTTTTCTCATAACCCAGTGATTCAAGCCCCATGAAATATTCCTTGTATTGGTATATATGAACAAAAATGTTCCCCAAGTTTTAGCTTCTAACTTCCAAAAAGCTGGACTGATTTAAGGGCAACCACATGATCCTCATCCGATCAGCCTCAACCTCACCTTTCACCATGCATCGATTTTGGTATCATTAGAAAACCTTATATTTTCTGTCTCATTTGAAAATTATGTTTTTAACTGACATATTTCCAAATTTTACATTAAAATATTGTTTACAATAACCTGAAATATTGGTTCAGTAATCGTTGGGCCTTTGTAATAGCACAATTATGCTAAAATAAAAGATAGTACTCCGGGGGAAAACAGGGGTTGCAAGACGATGGGAAAATTGCCACCCTTTATGTTATTCGGTATTTCTGTCCAGTGCTCGGCCAGTGTACCTGCACATGTTATAAGGAGCTCAGCATTTACCACCTTATAGTAGTGAAAAACACTAAGTGGTCCTAATTGCAGGTCTCTAATGAATGAATGATGCTTTAAAATGTCTCTTGATTGAGCTCTTTACAAGCTCCAGATCACGGACACAATAATAAGAATTAATAAATTTCAATTATGTACGATTTAAGTATACATATACAGTTCATCTGATAAAATGATTTTCACTCCAAAACCTTATCTTATAAATTTTCACACCAATATTCACTACATTTTGATATGAGAGGTAAAAATGTGATTTTGTAATCCCCATACTGGGTTGCATCGACCAAAACGGGGCACATTTCGCTCAGTTTACAAAACAAAACATCTTAGCCCTAATAAAGTCACAGGGTAAATGAGATAAAACTAGTAGCTGTTCTTCAGATACCCATTTTTGAACCTCTTCCAGTAAACTCGGGTGTTATGGCTATTAGCACTCCGGCCAGACCCTGTACACAAGGCCTGGGTTTTTATGCAAGCACAAAGAAGGAGATTTATTCTTCACTTACATCTACCATTTATCCTCTGGGCTAATTGGGATGTCTTGCTATCTATCGGGATGGCATTTCTTTGGCGGGACGACTTAGGAGCCGTCGTCCGCAGGAGGGGGCTCTACACCTCGTCTTGTCGAACAGGGAAGCTGATGATGGTTGTTGGGATTCTGCAGAACCATCCGTCTCAACAGGTGACCTGAATCATGAAAGAAAAGTCAATACAATTACATGAATTTGAACGTGAAGAGTGGTATGGCCGATAGTGACCCTGAAGAACTCAGCAGACCTTTACGGAATAAAGTTCATGCAATACTGATTTATCCTCAAAAGTTGATATCATCAGGGGGTCTCTAGTGCTCAGGGTCACTAAATGGCCATACCCTAAAGGACACTATCAGTGATTTGAAAAATATTTGAAATTTGCAGGAATAGCTTCCAAGCTGAAGGATAAGTCTGAGAATTCTCAGAAGTTACCTGTTGCCAGACGTAGAATTGACAGAAAAGGAAGAAAACGGCTGAGTTCAAGATACGATAACTCCATTCAATTACGTGTTGTAGGATAGTGTCCGTGGGACAGTAATGAGGGGGGGGGGGGGGGGGGGGGCGGGGGGGGGGGGTGGGGGGGGGGGTAAAAAAATTAAGGGGGGGGGGGGGGGGGTTTTTTGGGGGGGGGGGGGGGGGGGGGGGGGGGGGGGGGGGGGGGGGGGGGGGGGGGGGGGGGGGGGGGGGGGGGGGGCGGGGGGGGGAAAAAAGAAGGGGGGGGGGGGGGGGGTTTGGGGTTTGGGGGGGGGCTCAAATCTCCGATTCTGTTTATTAGGTTGCTTCTGGTCTTACCATTTGCAGGGTATGTTAGGATACATGTACTTGTTTACTACATGAAAAAATCTGATTTTTGATGGAATTTTTCGATTTGCTGATTAGCAAATCACTGATAGTGGATAGTGTCTTTAAAGGGACAGGAGGGATTTGTTTAGGATATGAATTTTCTCTCAAATTTCAATCGATCGGTTGTAGACCACCTAACGAAGAACGTTGGAAGGTTTATTTACTACTGGACAAAACAGTTGCAAAGAAAACGCAAACCTGGTTTTGAACTGCCTGCTATTCTTATAGTTCCCCATTTAGAAAAAACCATGCTTTGAATTTCTGTCGTGCCCGACAGAAAACACTAAATCACCCTTTATACATAAAGAGGGCGTATTCGTGTTATCCACTTAGGTGTGATCTAATACATTGGTAAGATTCCAATATGTAAAAAAACACTAGGTTCGAGAAAAATTGGGGGCGCTTCTTTATGCGAATTCTCGCTCATGGCTCTTTAAGAGGCATTTTGTCATTGAGCTTCGGAAAAACGGCAGAATCAAATCATGTGTATTATTGAATAGCCATGCCCACCCAAACGATTTCTATCACATCCCGCCACATCATGGTTGTTGTTGCGCAAGCACAGGCATACAGTACTGCCAGCATCCTTCATCACAATAAATATTCCGGAAGTACTAGGCTCTGTGGGCTAAGGTAAAAGTTCCATGTTTTATGTGTTAAGAATAGGATTTTTGTGGGATCACATGACCTTCCTACAAACAAGGTGAATTGGGGGATGGATCAACACCCTCCCCCGATAGCCTTAGCATTGTATGTGTGCCTAATCTGACAAGTAGTTTGACAATATGACAAAGTAGATCAACATCGCATCCAACTTTTATTGCATTAGAATGCAAATAAGGAGATTATTATGTTGAAAATGGTCAACGAAAGAGTTGTGTGATCGAAAGTGAAAGCAAAGGGTCACTTACTGATTAGATGGACTGTTTTATGTGCATTCCTAAGGCAACCGACCATTATATTGGCCAAAACTATCAGTGACGTGTAATAGTTGTATTAAGCAGTCTCGATCTGCATGTCATCAACCTTTTTCCCATGATGAATCGGGAAAAAAAATCGCCTTCCGAGGCAATCTTTGGGAGGCAGTATTGTGAATTGCGAGAATTCAGTTTCCCAATATTTCCTCTAGCAATTAATCTCCAATTTACTTTGAGTTGTATGTCTATTTTTGGTCCACATTTGATTGGATTTTAAATTGGTCACGGGAGGTGTGCCCCTGTCTACAAATTGGAACTGCATAGAACTACTTACTCAAAAAAATTGTGCCATTCTTAAACAAGCTGTGAAAATGTAAGCCATTTTATTGGCTGATGCCCTGGGTCAATTCGACAATTGAACCCAGGTAGTACGCGTTGCGTCTTGATGTTATTTTAGGGTGAAGCACCTCACGTCACACCGTGTTTTGCTACGGTTCGCACGACTTGACAATGTTGCGTCTTGTTGCATTCAAAGAGGTTGTTGATTTTGTAATCCCCATACTGGGTTGCATCGACCAAAACGGGGCACATTTTCGCTCAGTTTACAAAACAAAACATCTTAGCCCTAATAAAGTCACAGGGTAAATGAGATAAAACTAGTAGCTGTTCTTCAGATACCCATTTTTGAACCTCTTCCAGTAAACTCGGGTGTTATGGCTATTAGCACTCCGGCCAGACCCTGTACACAAGGCCTGGGTTTTTATGCAAGCACAAAGAAGGAGATTTATTCTTCACTTACATCTACCATTTATCCTCTGGGCTAATTGGGATGTCTTGCTATCTATCGGGATGGCATTTCTTTGGCGGGACGACTTAGGAGCCGTCGTCCGCAGGAGGGGGCTCTACACCTCGTCTTGTCGAACAGGGAAGCTGATGATGGTTGTTGGGATTCTGCAGAACCATCCGTCTCAACAGGTGACCTGAATCATGAAAGAAAAGTCAATACAATTACATGAATTTGAACGTGAAGAGTGGTATGGCCGATAGTGACCCTGAAGAACTCAGCAGACCTTTACGGAATAAAGTTCAGGAATTCTGCACTTTATTCCTTAAAAAGTCGCTGAATTCATCAGGGAGTCTCTTAGTGTCAGGGTCACTAAAGGCCATACCCTAAAGACACTATCAGTGATTTGAAATATTTGAAATTTGCAGGAATACTTCAAAAGTGAAGGCTAAGTCTGTAGAATCTCATAAGTTACCTTTTTCCAGTGTAGAATTGACAGAAAAGGAAGAAGAAAACGGCAGTGTTCCAAGATACGATTTCTCCATTCAATTACGGTTGTAGTAAAGTGTAAGTCTCGGGACATTAATGACTCAAATCTCCGATCTGTCCTTATTAGGTTTGATTCTGGTCTTACCATTTGCAGGGTTATTTAGGATACCTGTCTTGTTACATACATGCAAAAATCTGATTTGATGATTTTTCGATTTGCCGATTTACCAAATCAATGATAGTGTCTTTAAAGTGACAGGAGGAGATTTTGTTTAGGATATGAATTTATTCTCAAATTTCCCACTCGATCGGTTGTAGACCACCTACCGAGACCGTTGGAAGGTTTATTGGACAAAAAAGGTGCAAAGAAAACCGCCACCTTGTTTGAACCTGCCTGCTATTCTAATCGTTTCCCCATAGAAAACCATGCTTTGACTTTCATGTCGTGCACGACAGAAAACTCTAAATCCTCATCTTATTACATAAGAGGGCGTAGTATTGGCTTATCCATTAGGTGTGATCTAAGACATTGGTAAGCATTCCAAATATGTAAAAAACCTAGGTTCGAGAGAGAAAAATGGGGCCGCTTCTTTTGGAAATCTCCTCATGTCTCTTTAAAGAGCATTGGTCATTGATGCTTCGGAACAAAGGAGAGCAAATCAGGTGATTATTGAAATAGCCATGCCCAAAAACGATTTTCTCTCAATCCGACATCAGGTTGTGTTGCGCACGCACAGTGCATACATTACTGCAGCTCTTTCATCACAATACAGTGTCGATGGATGGGTACTAGTGCTCTGTGGGCTAAGGTAAAAGTCAATGTTCTTAGTTGGTAAGAAAAGGATTTTTGGGGATCACATGGACCTTCCCAAAATAGGTGAATTGTGGGATGGACTCAACACCCTCCCCCGATAGCCTTAGCATGTATGTTTGCTAATCTGGACAAGCAAGTAGGTTGACAGTCTGACAAGTAAGAGTCAACATCGCCATCCAACTTTTATTGCATTAGAATGCAAAATAGGAGACTTATTAGTGAAAATGGCGCAACAAAGAGTTGTGTGATCGAAAGATGAAAGCAAGGGTCACTTAATGTAATGGAGGTGTTAGTGTGCATTCCTACGCAACCGACCATTATTAACAAACTTGGCAAAATAACAGTGGACGTGTAACTATTGGATACGCAGGCTCTATCTGATGTCCATCAACCTTTTTCCCATGATGCATCGGAAAAAACATCGCCTCTCGACGGCAATCTTGGCGATGCACAGTATGCTGAGCGGAGATTCATAGTTCCCATATTTCTGTCTAGCAATCAATCTCCAATTTACTTTGAGTTGTATGTCTATTTTTGGTCCACATTTGATTGCTGTTAAATTGGTCACTTGTCTGTGGGCCCTGTCAACAAATGGAACTGCTTTATATAATACTTACTCCAATGTGCATCTTAAACGCTGCTGAAAATGTAAGCAATTTTCATTGGATGATGCCCGGGTTCAATCGACAATTGAACCCAGGGGTAGTACGCGCTGCGTATGAATGTTATTTTTAGGTTGAGCACTTTCAGTCACACCGTGTTTTTTGCTAGTGCACGCCGCCAATGTTTTTTGCGTTCAACGGGTTGCTTGATTGTTGTCACTGGGTGTGGCAGTCCTTTCTGTTGTATTAGCCGTAAAAAAGTAGTGAGAAATTGGTTTTGTTAAAGATGACCTTAAGGAGTTGGGTCATATATCATCTTTTGCGGTGTTTCAAGCCTCAATCTCCGAAATGTCTTCCGCAGCTGAAGCCGTCGAATGCCCGCGCTTAACAGACAAGAGTGCACATCCCGTGTAGCAAAGCGTTTTTACGCAAAAAAACATGAATAACCACGAGGTGGAGATGATGGCGGATTGTGGAAAATCATTATAACCCGTGAAATGGGGGTTGTTCGGTCGGCAATACCAGCTCAGCATGGAGAAAATGAAAATTGAGGGCAGCTGCAGCTGAAAATAATGACGCATTTGATCACAACCATGCCATTCTTTTATTGTTCTTTGTTCATATACAGTTTCTTAATTGGGTTTCTCCCTGGAATCCTGGAGGCAGTGAGGAATGGGTGAGGGGAAATTGGCCGGCCCTCGTTTTGTACGCACATTTGTCCCAAACAGAGACTTGTAGATATCCCCTTATCAGATAATTTCCCACTATTTTTCTCATTTACCTTGTGAAATATTAGGGTAAGGATGTTTGGTTTGGATGTTATGAGCCGAAAATTTGCCCCATTTTGGTCGACAATATTAATTTTAAACATGTACTCTATGGGGATTTACAAAATCACGTTTTAGATCTCATCAAAACGGGTTGGATTGAAGTATCGGTCCGAAAACTTTACGATGGGTTTTGGGGTGAAGCCATTCTCCACGATAACAAAAATTTATAGAATTAAATGGATCATGCCGCTAGTTCAGTTAATGAACTTTCAAATGTATTTTATCCTTTGTGTTCATTGACAATATCTTGATTATAGGTGCATCAATTAGATGGAATAAAAAGAGGATTAGCTTGGAAACCGGTGGTAAAAGAACTGAGTGTCTCCCATGAGAGCAGTGGTCCATCGCTACCAAAGCAACATGTACGGAATAAACCGTGGACCTTTTGTAGCGAGGGCCATTTGGGGACAGAGTAATGGCCACACGATGAATACGGAACTCATCAATGGAGAATACAATAGCAGAGGGGTGGTAGGACACTCAGTCACTGGGACACTGTAGTTTATGACACCGTGAGAAGTAGGGGGCCAGTTGTAGTCAAGTTGTGACTATGATGCTGTAAAACATGGACTTCCGAAATGCACCATAAACAGGCGTTTTGTAGTTTTGCCACCCTAAACAAAGTACAGTTAATTTCGTATTCAGCCGCGGCTTATACGTTGTTTCCAACAGGCGTCAAGGATGCCGCGGCTTATAAACCGAAGCGTCTTATACGTTGCTGTCTGGAAGTGTGAACCACAAGATATAAAAAAGTAAAAAAAATTAAGCCGCGACAATCTGAAGACTCAGTGTTCTCAACTTCGTACCAACATGTATTATGTGTCATTAAGCTGTATTCAAACTTCCCTTTTGTGTGTGAAAGTGTATTTTCCAACTTGATAAATGTACACACACTTGAATGATTTAATCCACAGAAAGTACTTTCAATCCATTAAAATCTTCATTCAAGCGGCAGCCTTTGGTTAAACGACCACCCGTCAATCATTTAATTCGATTGCCCATACAAGATGTAATACTCACAACGGCTTGTGCTATTCACGGGAAAGGGCTGACAGAAGTAAATTAACGACCCCAGATTCATTTGTTACATGTCAGAAAAATGTTCCCTCGGAGTCCCAATGGTATACACCATTGTTCACCCATAGGGGTTAATTTATCTTAGAGTTCATTTGCCGTTGACATACACAATATTTTGACAGAGGTAAACCATCATACTGCAGGCATAATGGAATAGTCCGGTCATGCACCCGGTTTAATAAAGTTGGGCCTGAGTGCGTGAACAGTGATAGATTGAAGAGCCCCTGGGACCATCCAACTCGCCTGTTTCTTTTTTCTTGGAATTACCCCATGTATTGCGACATTCAAAAACCCCTCCCCACTTGCTCATGGCACTTGACCAGGTCCCGTTGTACTTTTAATTTCACAGGAATTCTAAATATTATGCTTGTGATATGTTCTGTAATTAAATTATCCGTTTATCTTTCTTTGTCTTCTTTCCCTCATTTTTTTTTTTTTTTTAAAAAAACAAAACAAATGTGACCCAGCAACTAGTAAATGAGGCTCTTTGAGTGAAATTCAAAATTGAGATTTTTGTAACCAGCATATTGTGTATGTTTCTATGAATTAAAAATGAGATCGTTAAGCCATCTTCATGGGGTTTTGTTAAGAAGTTGTGGTAGGTCAAAGATCATTCCATACTGACATAATGCAATACGAAATTAAGAAGTTATTGCTGTTAAGTTTGAAGACACTATATTTACACATGGAATTACATGAATAAATGAGCCCATAAACACATGTTTTATCATCACTATTTTGAGAGTAAAATACAACACCTGAAAGAGAATATCTTAGCATTATGTTTTCCATAGAAAAAGAAAAATTCATTTTTTCAAACAACCTTTCTGACTATTTTGCCTATAATAGCAAATTCATATTTAAACCGGCAGAGCCTCATTACTCATGCTGGGTCCAAATGAGTACCAGGTGTCGTATTAGTTTTTCGACGAGAATTTTAGTTATTTCGTGGTTTACCGTCTGATCAGGCGGCGAATTTTTCAAGGAAGTTAAGCAACGGCGGGCCCGGTCATTGCTTGGACTGGAGACCAGAGACGAGATATAGTCCAGGTGATCTTTGGTGTTTTTGACTAATTAATCCCTTCCAATCTATGATTATTTTTTGTTTTCCTCTACTAAAATTATTATTAAAGAAATTTAATTTTTTAAATTGTTCTAAATATTAAAGAGACAATTTGTAATATTTTTCTTTCTTTTTGACCACATGTATTGAACAAAACTTGAAGGCATGATTCTACACGTTTTCGTCTATTGGCACTCAAACACTAAACCTTGAGACTGTATTTTCTTACGGCTATATCCGAAAACGATATCATTAAGTTATTAATAAGTTATTAAGAAGTTTGTAATCCGATTTTTATAATTTTATTAAGTTTATTCATTATGGTCAGTGTGTGGTCCTTATCAAATTTTTATTTATTTGGGTTACTCTTATCAGTTTACAGTATTAAGTTATTTAATTTCGTAATATTTATTCAGTTTATATTATTCAATTTATACTTATTCAGTTTACATTTATTCAGTTTATATTTACAGTTGATGAATAATTTGTTGGACAGAATCGAACACTCGCGAGCATGGACTGAATGAGCAAGGAGGAACACGCACCGTGTTTCGACGATCGTAATATGTCGAAGAATGCGCCAACCTCCGCAGAGTTGTGCGGCTTACACGAGGTGGGGTATCTCCTTGTCCAATAATTATAATCCACTGTACTTACTTTTTATATCAGTTATGCTTAATTTTTGTGTAATTCTTATTTTACTTTATATTTTTTTTTTATTTGGTTATAGTGATAATATTTATTTTTATTTACATGTAGTTTATTTATTAATATACATTATTATCTTTGTATCTAAAGTAAATCACACACACGACGCAATGAAATGATGAAGATGTGAGAAGAAGAGAAACAGATGGAAAGGACAGCTATAATTGGGAGGGATTTGGACACATTTATTACCGCAAAAAGAGGGAGGTGGGACCATCCTTTTTTTTCTTTTTATTATTTGACCAACAAAGTCAATCATCTGAAACCTTCAAAGTCTTCGTCCTCGCTGTCACTGTGGATAGAGCTGCAAACTCTTCATCTAGTCCTGCTCGTCTACAAAATACAAAAGAGATATGAGATATTAATAGCGGATAAAATGTTATATAAAAACAATAAGAGTAGAGATAAATAAAGTTAACAACAATGAACTTTTTTAAAAACCGGATGGAAATTTAGATATGATGATGCTGATAATGGTATTGTCGGAGTGGGTTTCCGTATCAGAGCGTAGTCACTTCGGGGACGTGCTAGTTCCGTGGTATGAATCCAACAGGCCCCGTCTTCCTTGGTAGTAAACGCTTTCCGCAGCCGTAGCTTCCATGGAAGTAGTGACTAGTCAAAGGGCGCCGACCAAACCAATATTAGTCCTTCTTAATAAAGGTCAATGTCATATTATATAAAAACGCAAATGATATAGAGCTAAAGTAAACAACAATTGAAATTAATATAAAAACAGATTTACGAACTTAGAGAAATTAAATTAGATAACGATATGCTGATAATGTATGTGTCGGAGTGGGTTTCCGTAACCAGAGCGTAGTCCCTTCGGGACGTGCTAGTTCAGGTGGTACGAATCCAAAAGGCCCCGTTTCCTTGGTAGTAAAAGGCTTTCGCTTAGGCAGAGTAGCGTCCATGGAAGATAGAGTGACCAGTCATCAAAGGGTCGCCGACAAACCAATATTAGTCTCTTCTGCATATTTATTATAACATATAGATGGTACAAAAAATTTATAGCACGCATGTGAAAACATACCTAAAAAAAATATGTTAATCGAGGAGATGTTGAAAATGGGGAAATATTTCGGCAGTATTCTCTTGGACTTTCTTGCTTCCATGGATTTTCATGTTCATTGAATATATATTCTTAAAAAATATTTATAATATAAAAAATAGTCGCTTGTGCGACAATATTGAACTATAAATAGTTTATAAACATGAATAATGCGTTGGTTTCTCTATGTACACCTTATACACGAATCCTAAGTCGGCTTCCGCTGGTGCGGCTTATCTGGTGTTGCGGCTTATACTTCAGGTCGAATCTTAATACGGCGATTTTTTAGGCCCTGCGGCTTATACTCCGCGCAGCTTATCTCCGAAAATTACGGTAAGCAATGTATTGTGTTGATAACATACCCTTATTATCTGCTTTGCTCATGTTGCTTTACTTACAAAATTAACAATATTTTTGATAATTTTGATCTCGCGTACATCACAAGTGGACATTTATTCTGCAGCTAAGCGTCTAGCAGAATCAATTAGATTATCTCGGGCATAGGAATGGTTGCCATGTGTTGGCATCAATCTTCTTGTGCGGTTTTGCTTATGTGTTGCCTCGCTATGCCATATTTGGGGCGTTTTTACTGTTTCCCGCCGCTATTCGAGTTGGGTCATTATGATGCGAGTTGCCGTCCGTGCAAGATGCTTTCTCGTTGTAGCTTTTGAAAACACAAACTATTTGGACTTACGTCTGTACTACCTCATAAATACGTTTTGGCTTATCAACGAATATAAATGTGATGCATGGCAGCTTTTGTTTCGAGTCTTCTCATCCATTTGAATTCTAAAAGTGTTTTAGTTCTATGCTTCAAAAAATGTCGGACTTCGTCGATGATGCAGCTGAGTCAAGTTTGCGTCCGTCTGTGTTTGCTAAGATTGGTATGTGGTGGCTGGAAATTCCGGACTGATATGGCAACCCTATAAGCCTGGTGTTCAAAATTCTTTCGGTGAAGTGTACGGGTAATACTGATCTGCTGGTAACGATTTTTAACCAGAACAGTTTGTTTAACTTAGCATGGTGCTATCGTCTCCCCCCCCAAAATTACTAATGATGTCACGCGTGTTCTTGTTGCGACACGGCGGTGTATCATAATGATTAATGCAAAATTTGGAACTTTCATCGATATTCTGTTCGCGCTGACTTTCGGGGAACTATGGTCATCTAATTCTTCAGGAAAAGGGGGTTGGCAGCGCTACTTTAGACCTTTTCCCGTCTTTCACTGCACCCATACTAACTAAGTTCTTGGCAGTGGAAGTTACGTAATCATGGACCAGGTCTCATTTGATCGATTTCACACTGCTTGTACTATGGAACATATTTCGTGGAAATACAAGATATTGGTGTGAGTGTTGACTAACATATTGCGCACAAAGCCTAAGGAGTTACCTTGAGAGGGGCGGGGCGGCTGTGTATGATCTGTGTAACAAGAACTGTTCCAGCTTTTACAAGATTCGGGCTAAACTGACATTTAGTTCCTTTTTCAAATATTATCAAACTTAATATAACTTTGTTTAGGGAGTATGTAGCTTATGTTGGTTGTGTTCATTCATTGGCCTTGTTAATCAGGGCCAAGGGATTAGTGGTGAATTTTTTCACTGTCAATGGTATTAGATGCGTTTGTGCCCTTCTTGTTTGCCGTTTCAACGCTATGGTTATGGCCATTTCATGTGGTGAAAAAAAAGCCGATCATACTTAATTGATAGTGTAAGAAACGTCACTGGGGCCACGCCTTTGTCACCCTTAGGTTGTTTTTCACACCCTATTCGTTTGCAATGGTCGTAAATGGGGTGCCGAAGTATGTGCCGAACCTCCGCAGAGCTTGTTGCTTCACGAGGTGTGGGTATCTTCTGTCCAAGTAATTATTAATCCCACTTTATTACTTTATATTTATTCATTTTATTGATAATTTTATTGTTTAATTATATTTAAAAAAAAAAAAAAAATTATATTGATAATATTTATATTTCTTTACATTAGTTTATTTATTAATCTACATGTAATAGTTCTTTTTATCTAAATTAAATCACACAAGAAGACTCATGAATTATGAAGAGTGAGAAGAAGAAACGATGAAAGACAGCTTCTATATTTGGGATTTGGACAAGATATTTATTACCTCCCCGGCAAAAGAGGGAGTGGACCATTCTCTTTTTTTTCTTTTTTATTATTATTTAACAACACAAATCCGTCATCTGAAACCTTAAGTCTTCTCCTCGCTGTCACGTGGGAATAGAGCTGCAAACTCTTCATCTTCCTGCATCGGTCCCTACAATAATACAAACGAGATATTGAGATAGTAAATAAGGATAAATGTTATAATAAACACATAATGATGTAGAGAAAAATAAAGTAACAACAATGAACTTAAAACGATTAAATTCGATATGATGATGCTGATATTGGTATTGTCGGAGTGGGTTTTTCCGTATCCAGAAGCGAGTCCACTTCGGGACGTGCTATAGTTCCCGTGGGTATGAGCTCAAAGGTTCATTCCCCTTTTCAAATATTATAACCTTAATTATAACTTTGTTTAGGGAGTATGTAGCCCTTAATTGTTGGTTTGTGTTCATTTCATTTGCCTTGGTTAATTCAGGCCAATGAATTATGGTGAATTTTTCACTGTCAATTGTATTGATGCATTTTTGTTCCTTTGGTTGCCTTTCACGGCTATGTTATGGGCCATTTTCATGTGGGTTAAAGCCGATCAATACAGTAATTGATAATGTAGAAAGTCACTGGGGGGGCAAACGCCTTTTCACACCTAGGTTTGTTGTGTCAACAACCCTATTCCGTTTGTCAATTGTTGTGTTTTAATTCTCTCTAATGGGATGGGCTATTTTAAATGTGTGTGCTTTTTCTTGTATTAAAAATATAATAATAATTGGGATGGCAGGATACAACAACGTCCAGCAGCAATATAAATGTTCTGCGACAACGTTTGTGTGTGTTCAGAGGTCAATGGTACTAGTGATTTGGATTTATACTCTTCGCCAGTACATAATAAAATACCTAGTACATGTTTTTTACAAAAATGGTCATGAAGCTCATGATGTGCAAATGGGCTTAGAAGAGCTCAAGACACAAGGTGTGACAGGTGGGCACTCTCCTTATACATGTACAAGTTTTATCGTTCACAAGCTGGGGAAAAGCGTACTTTAACATTACAAAGACTACATTACATACAAAGATGTTATACAACAAAGACAACTACTGAGGGATAAAAATAAATAAGAATAAAACAGTAGCCCCCCTTTTCCTACAAAGTTTTGCGCTAATAACTATAAATGTCTGGGTTTTGGTTTTTTGGTGCGGTTGTGTTAATCACTTAAAAAAAAAAAAAGGACTCCCGTGGCCATTGTTCCTTCCAACTAATTAAGGGTGGTCGTGGGGCTGTTGTCCAGGTGACCATTCATATTTGCAAGTTGGGCATTAGGTTCGGGTCACCTTCGCTAAACACTGAATTTTAGACACACATACACATTCCACAATGTGGGTTTAGATCCCTGCGTATTCTGTTAGTTTTTACGCAGGCGTGCACGAATGGCTTTTAGGTGGCGAATGTTATCTTTCACTCTGTTTTTTCATTCACTTTATCATGAGATCTATACATGTGTACCGTTACTAATCTGCATTTTGCTGTTCGTTGTGTCATGTACATATCTATATTAAGGGGCGTCAGTCAAGGCAATTTAAATAATTCGTAAGCGGCGTTTTTGGGCCTGTGTTTTTATGGGTGTGCGCATTACTAAGGAATTTTCTTTGTGCCGGCGCCCGATCGGGCATGTTTTTGTCCCGTCATTAGGCAAAGGTCGTATTGGTCGTCACGCTGCCGTAAATTCATGTTGAAAATGTGTTGAGGCCTCTTCACGTATAATTTCAATTTTCATCTCACAAAGCGCAATGGCTTGTAAAGTTTGCGATGTTTGTTGCGCACTAGTGTAATGTCTATTTGTTAACTCCGGCTTTTAGGAGGTTGCGTATTGCCGTTCATTTTAGGCTGCAAGTAGTTCCTGTTATTGTTTTCTCTCTCTGTATTTTCCAGGTTTTCGCCGCTTATGGTGTCTTTTCGTCTCACATTCATACTTTTTGTCGTTTTGTTGACCACCCTCCTTTTGTGTTTATTATCCACATTTTCATTGCTTAGTTTTTTTCCAGATTTCTTAAATTCCTTAAATTGTTAGGTTATGAGCCGTACGGTCATGTTTAAGCTTTAATTTGTCGTGTGTCTTGGGGTAGTTGACTGTGTCAGTGTTTCGTAACGCCCCCGTGTTAATTGGGCTCGAGTTTTGTCATCGGTATATCAAAGGGCTAACGTCTTTCTTTGGTTTCAAGTTTTAGAAGACAGGATGGTCCCCTTTTTTTGGTCTTCCAATCAGTTTTATAATTTAGTTAAATGACAGGTACCGATATTTGTTTTAGTAAGCATAACGTTCTTGTCTACTTTTTGGTATACGACTTTTTGGTAGCCTTTAAGCAATTGGCGCGCATGATTCGCGTTTTATTAATACTTATCGTCGCTTGGGAAACCCCTTTGGATAGATTATACTCATCCTGCTGTTGCCCGATAATTGTTTTGCGGTTTTTAATAGTGGTAGAAACTTTAGGCCTTGTCTGATTGCCAGCTCGAGTCTTTTCGTAGTATGTAATAGGTGCTGTTATCTCAGATTTATGGTCTCTTTTGTCTAATTCGAGGAGTGTTTGTCATATTTGTGGTATCCCTTCTATGTGGTTGCCATTTAATTTTCGGGGATATATTTTATCAAATTAGATAGTGCTCTAGGGTTTAGGCGCGATTTAAGATCTTGGTTTTTAGTTTGGTTTATTGCTCCGTAATGTTGTTGTCTTAACTTTATAGTTGCTGGCATTTTGTTGAAAAGTCAAGTTGGTAAATGGTGTTGCTGGTGGATCGCCTTCATGCAACCTTAGGATACCCTCAAATTACTGTCGGTGTGGAAAAATCTCTCTTGCAGGTTTGCTCTTGTGGTTAGTTAGGTTTGTGTTCGGATGTTAGGTGACAGAAGTTGTAATTTTTGGCATCCGCTTATTATCCTGCGGCTACTTTTAGAGCTAGTTTTGCATTTCGATAGCTCATTGTAATATTTGGTCGTGTTGCCTTTGTGGTATTGACAGAGAAGTTGGCTCTAAATTCGTCTGGTAGTTGTAAGGCATTTTGGTTCCTATCGAATGCAAAAATTTTTTGTATGCTAGCTCTCGATACGGTATTGTGTTGCGTGAGATCCTTGGTTTCTCTTGTCATATGAATTTTTGGGTCCCCTTTTAAATAACGTGCATTTCAAATGCTTATTTATTTCGATTAATGTCACGGCAGAGTGTGTTTCGAGATTTAAAGAGCCTTTAAAAAAGGATAAGATTTTAAAGCCTTTAAATTCGTGTGAAAGAGCTGTTTTCGTGCCTAGTAATAACTTTTGTTGAAGGCGTTGTTAAGATGTTAGCTTTTGTGTTCGGACATGTGGTAACTTTGGTTTTTCTAGTTTGATAACCGATCTTTTTGCTTTTTATATTTTTGCCTTTTGTGTGTGACTCGGTATTGATTCACTATAGGGAATGCTAGTGGTACTGCTAGTGGGCGGAAGTGGCGCCAGGGGATGGGCTTGATGTAGTAGAGTAGTGTTTAATCCGTCTGTTAGCAGTGGTTACGAGGTTTTGGTAGGGGTAAGTACATTATGTTTATCCCTAAGCCTCGATGTGTGTGGAAGAGCTAGTTAACCATTATTAGGTAACGTGTGGGATATTTGTGTGTGGTGTTAGTGGCGCGCCAGCCTAGCATATTTTTTATCCAAGATTATCCATCAGGGGCTGACTATGTGGGCTATGTTGTGGTCAAACCTAAAATTACCGGTCGGCATCCACGCCTCACAACACTAACATGCCAGAAGCAAGATCCAGATCAAATGAAGTAAATGGGTTTTGCGCTCGGGTACAAAACACCTAATATTAGGAGTTAACTCAACAAATGTTTACAGGTTATACAGATCAATGGTAGGTGTTAGAATAATTTTTAAACCGGTGTTTGAGGTAACGTCAACCCATAAACCATGAGATTGCTTTACCTCTGACAAACTTATCGACATGTTACAACTAAACCTAGTCCAAAGCAATTAAAAACGGTCTTTGTCTGTGGCTACACACCTAATGCTCATTTTAATTCAACCGCCTTTACACAGGTTAATTTAGAACATGCGTGTGGGGTTGAAGGTGTGGCCAGGTTGTTGAATTATACTAGTGAACCCCTAAATTAATGTTTTTACAACACTAAAAGTAATTGCTCATACACATCAATGCAGTTCAACACCTGATAATCGGGCTTTTTAGGTCGTAATAAGGTTTTCTACTAATGGTTGTTGTTGTTTTTGTTCCGGTAATGGAGGTGTGTGTGCTATTGGCGGGATATCCCGTTTTGATTTTTTTGCAGCTGGGGGGTGGGGTGGGGGGGGGGACGTTTCCTTTGGATAAGGATCTTGTTTGGCCAAGTTCCTTTGGATAAGGAACTTGTTTGGCCAAGTTCCTTTGGATAAGGAACTTGTTTGAGTGGCAAATTGGTTTGCTTTTATCCCTCCTTTTATGTATTAAACTTTAAAATTCATTCAAATCGTTTTACCCTATGATAACCTTACAGGACTTCTGTTGGTTTACTTCCCGCGCCTTAGATGTGGCTAGATGCCCCATCTGAGTCTATATAACTAGTATGTGCAAGTTGAATAGTATATTTACTATGCCCGGTTCTACGGGCAAGTATTCTGCTTGTGCTGTTAATTTTTCTTATTCTTCGTCTTCTTCTTCTCCATACCATCGGTTTTCGCCTTTTTCTGGCAAACGGCTGGGCCGATATTAACCAGATTGGTCGAAGAACCATGACCCAAGCTACATTAGGGGTGTAAATATTTTGACCTTTCGACTTTCGTAGGGTCAATAGAGGTCAAAAACTTAAAAATCTTTTTGAGGCCTACTTCTTTTACAGAATTAGGGGAGATAAGGAAGAAAATAAGATTGTCCCCCCTTTCCATGAGCATAGTCTTTGGTCAGTTGCTATGACAGCTTGTACACAGAATATATCGGAACTCATTAACATAAATGGCGGCATTATCTATTAATATGCAACATGCTATATCTCAAAAATCGATAACACTTGGATAGGTGAGTTGTGCAAAAGTGCGGATAATGTTGAGACGAATCATTGAAGAAGTATTGGCCCCAGGGGGTCACGTGCAAGAATGCAAATGAGCTAATTAATATGACAAAAAACAGCTAGAACTCGTCAAACAAAGTAGATAATACATGTCAAAGTGTTCACAAAACCACTGAGGAAAGCTCTATTTCTTATGTGCACAAAAGGCGGATTATATATAGGTTTCAAATATAAAAGAAGCTTAATTGACCCTACTACTATTGTGGGCATCATTGTGGAATCAATGAAAAGTGAAAAGTGTCCACAGTAATCCCGATCTAGAGCCATCGTTAAGGGTCAAGGTCAATATGACTTCATCATACGTAAACGGGCATAGTCTCCTGGCTGTTGTCTAGTATGTTTACTGGTTATGCTAATTGGAACTCCCACATGGGTAGTGTGTGGTGCAAATAATAATCTATGATCTAATGCTCAGTATGTGTATGAGTTTAAATTGGTCTCCCCATTGTTGCAACAAGTTGTGGAATATCTGTGTGTGTGGTTTGCTAATTCATATACAGAATGTGTTCTACCCTTCCAACAAGACAAATTGTGGTTTACAACCCCCTCTGTATTATTTATGAATGCTGTTAGGTTAAGAACTAATCTGATATGATAAATTCGTGAAATTTGAAAAGTGGCAGTTGTTTTTCTAGCCTGCCTTTCAGTGTGTTTGTGCTACCTTGAAGGTCATCTGATATGATAAATTGTATTTTCGGGTTCACCTTTCCGTTTGTCCCAAGATCATCAGGGTTCGAAAAAAAAAATACCTTTTTCCGTATTTTGCTGTTTTTGGACACCCAATTGATGTACGCGCGTACACGCCTGTTGGAAAAAAAGAGATACCCCTTTTTACACGTTTTCGTTCACCGCATCATATCACCTTTGAATTACAAGTGGCCCCCCGGGGCCGGGGATGTGGGGGATGGGGGCCCTTCGAAATAGTGTTACCATTTTCACTCCATATAGTTAGTTTATTTGAAATATCCTGTGAAATTAAAAGAAAAGCACAAAGAAAATGAAAAAGAAACATAATATTTGAATATTACATAGACTAAACAGGAGACTAATTGTTTGTCCTATTATGATCATGTCGAACCGAGGTGATCTGCTGGGGTGTCGATACGCAACATTCAGAGATACGCGCTCAGCCGTTGCAGTATTTATCTGTGTTTTTGCCAGGCGCTATATGCCCAAAGATGTGCGCAGGGGTTCATTTTTTCAAGAAAAATAAGGATTTTCGCTATGAAGTTCTCAAAAGGGACCTTGGTAAACCCATGTTTTTATGTTATTAGAAAAGCCGACATGACTGTGCGACCTTATATATAAAAAAAATCACAACAAAAATTATGGCTAAATTGTTAGCTATAACCAAAAAGGTCCTCGAAAAAAAAATGTTTTTCAAAAAAAAAGAAAAATTAAAAAAAGGAGTATTTTTTAATGGTTTTTACCAAAAGTGGCAATCGGTGACCCCAATTTTTTTTTTGAACCTTTTTCATCATATCGATGATGAAACCGGTTTACCTGCCGAAGTTTGAATGAAGAAAATATGGCGGAAGTATAATATGAACCCAAAATCCCTTTAAATGCAATAAGTGTTTAAGAAACTCGGCCTGTTCTTCCACTTAAATTAAGTGGTATCGTCTTGGTTTCATTTCGTCGTAAAGAGAGTACTTTCCCAAAAATTCATACCTTTATTCTCCAAATCTTCACTTACCCAAACAAGTAGGTGGTTTGCCATATAAAGAAGATAACAAGCTGCTATGAAACTTGTCTTACAAGGACTCGTTGGTAAACAACAAGCCATTGCTTTATGGAATAATAAAGCACATGCAAGAGCAGGAGTATGATAGACTAGTGTGGTGTGTTCTACTAGCAAAACAGCCCACCCTCCAAAACACACCTATGCAGTGCATCAGAATGCCATTAAACGGCAACATACAAACACCAGTCTCCTATTCCCACGTGTGTGTGATAGATTAAAATTTGTAGAAGGGTTACATCATTTGACTACATATATATATATTTCATTTGTTCTTTTTTATTCCCAATTCCTAAGAACGTTGTTATGATTTCAGTTAGGTTTACATTTTTTTATTGTCTGGGACTTGTCATATTATATTTTTATATAATACTTACTTCCTGTTTTGTTTTTGACAATTAGTCATTCTTGATTACTTTTTAATAATGGGGCAGGGCAGAAATCTACTGGGTGATGATGTGATTTGCAACTTATATTCTGTTGGGTTATGGGTTAGGGGTTTGAAACTGTGGCTGAGAAGGCCTCAGTATAATTGGGGACAAACCAGAAGGGAAACCCCCCCACAATCTGAAAACCATCCTATTATGCACATTTCTTGCTGTATGGAATTCCAAGTGCAAGTCATAACCTATTGAGGATTTATGTATCTTGAAATTGACCATATTGGGAAGGAGAATCAAAGAACGTGATGGGTGCACAACCGCAGGAAGTAAAGTGTGAGGGTGATGTTCAGGTTATAATATTTGTGACAATTCTGGAATGTTCTGTTTTTTTCAAATCGTAGCTACCACTCGCTTTCCCTAAACTGACGGTTTTATTGCGAGGTCATCATTGACAAAGCCCAAAAAAATATCCAAATAAAGCAGGTTTTTCTGGGGGACCCACCTTCTTTTTGTGACATTCACCTGCTCCATCCAAGTATGCTCTCTAAGTAGCTGCAAGTGGATTATCATTTAGAGAATAAGAGACATGAGTCTTTGGTTTTGGCCATCTTAGATGGTGTCATAATGAGGGGGCACCCATATTTTGAGTGGTGGATTGCCGGGCCAGCGGGTATCCACCACGATAAAATATGGGAATGCCCATCCATTATGATGACACCATCTAAGATGGCCAAAACAACCAAAATATCATCTTTTATTCTCATTCTTATTTAGAGTGTGTATTTTTACTTTTTATCGACATAATTTATTTGTCAAAAATATTCCTACATCATTCGTTTTATTCATTTAAATAATAACACCCCTCTTTAAAACAACGTTCAATCCCAAGGAACCAACGTCATGCGCGGTGATCGTCACGCTGCGTAAAATTGCATTTGAGTACAAACGCGACAGCAAGACGAAGTATAAAACGCGGGTGTGGTGTCAGGCTACACCGCCGCATAATGGCTGCACCACTTACATCTATTACACAGTAATGGAGATGGGCGGAGATTTGACCCTAAACCAATCAAATTGTCTTGTTAACATGATAAACCCTGCCCCCCTCGAATAAGAATCAAGATTTTCAAGATTCATCTCATAATCAACTAATACCTGCGCCATCTGGGCTGTCTTGGGAGACTGTGTCAACCCAGAGCCATTTTCATGGGACTCTAGCACCCTTTCAGTCGCTTGCACGATCTCGCAATTCTTGGCTATTTTCTGCATTTTTTCAGGGCCACTGTGCTGTAGCTCTCACCACTTAATGCCAATTAACATCGCCGTGCACGCGGTGTAACTGCGCCCTCAGTTATCACATTCGGCTTTGCTTTGAGGAAGCGTTCTCTTGGAGGAAATTCTCAAGAGTGTCTCTCCTCTCCTGCTTCAACCGCCATGTTCTCATCTCGTCTACCAATCTGAAATAAGAAAATAAGCGAATCGGCATACAGATTGTGATGCATTGTGGGAAGGTTTTGCAAATTTTTAGGGACTCCTGACCTTGGACAAATCAAGATTATGGTTGTAATGATTATGTTTTTACAAAACTTTCAGCAATATAGTCAATAAGAAATTATGCCATAAATTATTTTAAACTGAGTAAACAAGTTTTGTATTTTAAAATATCAAAACATATCTTAGAAATATTTTAGAAATTACCAAAAAGGCAATTTTACCTGAAATATTGACGGGGTGGAAAGGTTAGGAGTCCTAAAATATTACCGGACACGCAGCGGGAAAAAGTGGGTTTAATTTGGTAATCTCATTTCCCGGGAAACTTAGACTACTCGCGGAAAATCCAATGGCTTCATTCCTATAACTTGACTGTGAATTGGAACAATTTATAAGCTAATAATATACAAACGCACATTGTAAATTCTACGTGGAAATCCGACTTGTATTCTCCTTTTTTTTGACATTCGAAGCAGTGAAGTGATTCAAGCAAATGAACGACGGGGGGTAAGGGAGGTCTAAGTAGTGTTGACGATATCGTTCAGCGAGTTGAAAACCCTTTCCATTTTAATATTTTGACACAATGTATTATAACAGAGCGGCCAAAAAATCAGAAAAAACATTTGGATGATTGACAGGGTTTTCACTTAAAACCTCTTGTCAAGATCATTAACTATATTAAAACCAATTAAAGGAAACATTCTTTATGTCATTTTGGTTACTGTTTGGAATTTATCTCCTGTCCAAATAATTTGGGCCACTAATGGCAGCCAAACTTGATCAGAAAGAGAACATGGCCCAAGGTTCATATGTGGTGGTATTGTGAGAGGTCATCATAATTGGGGAGTCAAAGGGCATGTGGGCCCAATTAAGGCAACTTCTTTATGCAATGAGCTAAATTTGACACAAATCGTGGTTGGTAGAATGATGACACTTTGTTGGTTGTGGTCAAACATTCTGTGCCAATTTTAACGGGATTTCAAGGTCAGCGAGGTCATCCAAGTCTCAAATCACTAAACATGTGGTAGGATGATGAAAAGTGGTAGGTGGTCTAACATCCAATCTCGAAACTTTGAGGTCATTTTCAAGGTCGTGGGGTCACTCTCTTTAATGGTCAAATCACTGCACATGATTGTTTTTTGTCATGGACCATTAGTGGGTGTATGTAATCAACATTGCTACCAATATTTTTTCAAAGGAATTTCCAGGTCTTCTAGGGTCATCCAGGGGTCCAATCACTGAAAATGCTCGGACAGTCATGAAACCTCGTAGGTGTGGTCAACCATTTCAGTGATGAAAATTTTGAAGGTCATTTCAAGGTATGGTGGGGTCATGAAAAAACTTGGTGAGGTGAGTTCGTAACCTGGACCGATCTGACACATTTTTGGCCCGATGATGGGTGTGCTGGGATTGCTAATTACAAAAACCGATGGATCATCCAAGGAGAAGTTTCCATAACCTGACCATTCTGACACACTTTTTCTGACACACTTAGTTGATTTGGAAAAAACCTTCACAGAATAAGCAAATGTTATTACGTTAAGGTTCCAAATTCAAGTGTGTCAGAAGCAGTTGTGTAGATGGGTCAGGTTTTACAGGAACTCCCCCTTGGTGGGTTACTTAAACAGGTTTTGATATAAAGTTCAAATATAAGCCAGGGGGATTCGCAAATTGTTTCAAACTTGCAGTGTTTTTATTTCCCTACACCCTACCCACACTCCTCTCTTCTTCACCACACACAAGCCAATACCTACCCTCCTCAACCCTCCCCTTCCTCCCATTCCAATTGCACCCCTATTTTTTTACTCTTACCTGGGTGGCAGTGCGCACGCCCTCAAAATACACAATGTATTTGACGAATGAGCTGGATCATTATTGCTAAAATGCACAGTGGATTGGTGAAAAGGAATTGCTGCAATTGAGTGAAGGTGGGGATGCACTTTTCAATTCGTGTTTTTTTTAAAACCCTACCAAATTGTCCGTCAGGTTATAAGAATTCAGAAGCTCTATGTAACAATTGCCCATATGCACCTCTGGTTGGGTTATGGAGTCAAAATGCTAAATATAGCCACACAATCAAATTCCGGTTGCGCAGGAGGCCTGGCAAACAAAAAATTAATTAGTTGCTCCCATTTGGTAAGAACATGTCTCAAATTTCATATGGCAAAAGCAGGATAAAGAATAATTTTGACTAATCATCACTGTTTTGTATCAGAGGTAGGGGTATTGGGTGGTTGGGTTATTAAGGAAGGCCACTATTATAGTACCAGGCACTCAATGTGCACTGGATTTACATAGTCTTCTAACTTATTTGCGTCCCATAGCAGTGATAACTAAAAAAGATGATGAAAACTGTTCCTTTGGTCTTGTCTAGTGAACAATTGCTTCACTTTACCAAGGTTTGAGCAACTTTTACTTTTTACTCTTGTACAAATGAAATGGACCTTTTTGCTAATTGACCATCCATAACTCCAAAGTCGTACATCAAACAAACTAGGATATTTGGAATACTTGTAACCAGACGAAACAATTTGTTATACAATCATTATTATCAACTTGAAAAGTTGTTAAAATTATTATTAAAAAAAATCATTGCCAATTAACCCTTCATTTCCAGCATCGTGAAACATGTCCAGCTGCGATATTTTTCCCGTTAACCGTAGTTTTAACTTGTGAAATTAGACTATTTCACTTTAACATATAATGCCACAAATTTCAGGAGAGATTTATCATAAAAAGGCAAATTGCCCCTCAATTTGTATGAATCTGTTCTGTTAACTTATTTTTTTACAAGTACCCTTTCAATACTTCAAAATATGCCTAAATGTTTCAAATGCATCTGGCGCATTTCCCAGGGTCAGTACAGTAATTTTGCTCTGATGACCTGTACTCAGATTCTAATAGGTTTAATAAATGTCACACCATGTGCCTAGGACATATATGGTGTAAAAATAACTTCAAGAGGTATTTATTGCTTACAACTATTTTTTCGATAATTCTACTTTATCATTCACAGCTGCTTGTGGTCACGGTTACCATGGCCCAACATTTAAGATATGCCATTTCCTGACTTTATGTGTCTTTGTATGTACTACGAAACCCCACCAAAATAACTTAGAGCCATTCTGTACTATTAAGGGGCACGAAAAAAAAAAAAATAGTTTTGTTTTTTTAAATCATCCCCCCGTAACCTTCAAACATGCCAAAAATCACCGTTTTTATGCATCTTTGGTGCGTTTTCCATGGCCACAGTAATTGCTCTGATGACTGTTACACGATTCAAATATGTTTACTAAATGTCACACCTAGTGCGTACATGATATGTGGAAATAACTTCAAAAGTTTGTCCTATTTTTCATTTACTTTCATTCACCAGCTCAGTGGTTACTGGTACCTGGCAACTCATGAAATATTGCCTTTTATTTGCTGACGTTACCTGACTGTATGCTTACTTTTTTATATGTTACAATCGAACCTTAAAAATAACTTTGAGCCATTCTGTAATATCAAGGGGCACCAAAATAAGTTGAATTGTCCCGTAACTCTTCAACTTGCTAAAATCACGATTGTAGCATTTTTTGGGGAGGAAAAGAAAAAAGAAAAAAATGCATTATTTATTAGCAATTTACTAAAAGTGTAACAAAAGGTGCGGGTTTTAAACCTTTCCCAAAAAAACTGACCAGCATTGTTGTCTTTCTACAAGAAACCACAATTAGCTCAATTCGTCCTGAATTATGGGATACATATTTTAAAAAAGCAAAATACCAAAAATTTGCTAAATTTGACCCAAAAAAAATGCATTTACTTAGCTTTTAAAAAAGCTAAACTACCCAATTTCAACCAAATGATAGATTTAAAAGCACAATCATTATAAAACTATTTGTTATTTATAGAGGATAAAAATAGGACCAAGGGATTCAGGTTTTGAAAATTATGTAAAAGTGTACCCCTACCCCTAAAACAATGGTCCCAAAATCACCCAAAAAAGGGAAGTTTACACCTGACACACTTCAAATCATTAAAATAATCAAATACTAATTTTATATTTTTATTTATTGAAAATAAGGTATCTTGAACAGGGCTTCAACTAAAAAACAAAAACATTTGCTTCAATTTCTAGTCAGGGTGAGTGCAGGTAACTCAAATACTAGAGCACTTACAGAGGAGGATTAGTCCGGACTATAAATGCTGACAGGTTAATTTAAAATTTGCTTGCAGACACTCATTTTGTTTATTACCATAATAAAATTCATTGAAAAAAAACAAAACTATAATTAAAAAATTTTTGATTTTAATTCAATGAGATAAAATGTTTTCACCCTGAGAAATATGAGAAAGTCCATATAATTATGGATTGCGGCCGAAGAAAAAAAAAAAGAACAAACGAAAAAAAAAGCTTTGTATCGATTGTACATTAAAAATTGACCAAAGAGCCAAGTGTCAAACATTGCCAAAGGAGAGTTGGAAGGCACTAGAAACTGGTGTTAGTGGAGTAGGTAAAGAAATTACAACTTTTGTTTTTAGCACTTGTGAAAACAATGTGGAACCTGCGTTGGTTATCGCAATTGTTGAGTGCGAACCTTATAGGTGAAATTGGGTTTCATGGGATTTTATGGAATTTGGAATTAAAACTCTATGGTTACTTTTTGGCCTCTAACCGGAAAGGTTAAGCTTATATACCGCTCAAAAAGTGAAAAAATGTACTGCACCCAAACTCGCGCTGATTACTCTGATGTTGCAAAAATCTCCAATTTCTAAGGGGGCACATCCCCCCTCCGACACCCCCCTCCTTCGCAGCCATTGGATTCCCAGGAAACTTGCATTTTTTAACCCTGACGGAAGTTAAATACCGATTGGTTATTACTTTGTCACCAGATCTTAATTGTCTCCAGATCTGTACCATAATATACAACAATGTGGGTGTTAAAGACGCTATAAGTGATTCACCCGGAAGAGTCAAAAAATTTTTCAATTTGCAGATAGCTTTAAAAGTAAAGAAATAAATCTGTAGAATTCTCTAAGTTATTTTCTCCAAACAAAAAATTGATTAGAAAAAGGAACAACAAAACTGCAGTGTCTCAACAAAGATATGATTCGTTCAATTATGTGTTGTACGTCCGTACGTGGACAGTAATTACTACAATATCCGCGATTTTTTCATTAAAGGGATTAGCAGCGATTTGCTAAACCGATACATCGAAAAAATGCATCCAAAATCATATTTTTGTATTTTTGTTACTGACATGGAGAGCAACCTAAACTGCAAGTGGTTGGCTTGAAATCGGTATAAAGGCAAGGCAGACTTTTATCTGATTCTTCATTTCTATACGTGCGTATCAAAATTCCAACTTGAGATCAAAAAAAGCCTCTTTCTGGTGATATCCCAGATTTTAAACGTTGATATTATTATTATGCACCGGGATAAATACAGTTTGACCTTCAAGCACAAACATTATTGTCTTTGTTTATTATGTGATCGTTTGTAAACCACAATCAGCGTGTATTGTAGATTTTGAGACGTCATGACTGTTATGGTTATTTGCGGCGAGACAGGGTTTATGGACCAAATTTCCTCAAAATACTTCATATTTTTCACTATTTGGTGTTGTTTCTACATCCAAAAATCAGTTATATGGAATTGTACACACTTCTCCCTGATTTATAAGTTAGTTAAAACAATTTATGATTTCCACATTGTTTCGATTCTCTCACAATATCGCTGCTAATCCCTTTAAGTATTAGGTGGCTTTGGTCCGATACGTGTGGGGTTGTTAGGGATAGCTTAAACTTGTACAAAACATGCAAAAATCTGATTTTTGTTGTTGATTTTTGCTATGTCGGTTGAGCAAAAGCATAGTGCCGTTTAATATGAAAACTAAGTTAGTTACAGTATCATAACCAGCTTTCTAAGTGTCACCTCAGTTTTGAATTTTATGAACATCTCTAATACACTTAGTTATAAATCTTCGAAAAAAAAAAAAGGCATGTGTTTTATTGTTTCATGTTTGCCCTACTATCTCAATTTGGTCATTCCTAATATAGCCCAATATGGATATGATCAGCCGACACACTTCGGTAGTAGGTTGATTTGTTTTTGTATGTTTAAAAAATGCGGAAGGGTGGAGGGGACTCAGTTGATTCTGACAGTGTTTTGATGTAAAAGCAAAAATAAAACATTTTTTTTAAAGAGCACCCCATTTTTTTTAAAGTTAAGATTTTGCATGGTTGAATTGGTAATTTGGCTAGGTAGTAATTCTACTGTGAATGGTATAAAGCTCAAACTCTTGTGTGTCGAAAAAAGAAGGAATTTTGTAGAATTTGTTAGTTAGCATAAATTTTTTGAGGGGGGATCCCCAATAATAATTACGATATTGCTTTAAATGGTAACTGAATCACGCAAAATGCAAATTATGCGCCCGCAGGCGGAGTGCCCATCTCTCTGTCAATATTGGCGTTTGGGCCAGACTCCTCATATAATGTTGCTGTGGGGGGTTCGCCACTAGCCCGCACAGCAAGTGTTTTGCATTCACAGCAAATGCTGGTACACATTATACTCCTAGGTGGAGAGGAGGAAGCAAGGGTAAGTGCCTTGCCCAAGTGCACAAACCACATTGGTGACAGCGGGGCTCGAACCACAACCTATGAGGCGGAGCGCTGATCCCCTGACCACAATGTGTGATTATAGTTATCTTAAAATACACCATTCTTTTCTTTTACTTCATCACTTTGGTTGCCCAGTCAATTTCAATGTTCTTTGTTTAACAGGACACACTACTGTATTGTAACATTCTTTTTACAAGGACACTCTATAAAGACCTGTAGCTGATGTTAGCCGGTATCCATTTTGTGGCTGGCATCTTGTACCTATTCCTCTCTTCGAGAGCCTTCTAAATCTCACAGCAAGTTTTCATGCTAGTCTGAAGCATTTCCAATATGTTCATTGGTTGGCACCAGCGAAGATGTCTGCAGGTTCTGTTGTGATGGAACGAATGAGCTTGCACTGCCTGGCAACGGGAAAACTCTCTTTGGTCTTTTGAGATCAAAATTTGAAGCAACTCTTAGTTAAGCCCAGAGGGGGTCGTTGTGAATCCAAATCAACAATGCATTGCACTGTCGCCTATACTGACTTATAAAACATGTAAGTACCTAGTATTAAATGTGTCCAAAAAAATAGGTGAAACGCATTTCAATACGGAAAAAACCCAAAACTCGTTCTTAACCTGTCTTCATGCCAAAATTCTTCCCATTTGAAAAATTGTTGCACACGATTTGGCAGTCCTCTATGGTGCTAAAGAAACCAGCAAGAAATTCTCAATGATAGGCTAAAAAAATCAATAAGTACAAAGTTTGTGGGGCTCAAATGACGGTAAAAGTCAGGGTTTTTATGTGTAAGAATAGATTTTTGTTTGGGATTCACATTACCTAGTGAGGGAAAGGTGAAAATTTCCCAAATGGTACATTGCGGGATGGACACGATACACCCTCTGGTTTAAGCCTGACACACTCTTATCTTGGTGGAATGCTTACTGAGGTTCACATATGGAGGAGGCACTGGTATTTGTTGAAGAGCTTCAGATACTAACACTTTATTGAACCCATATGACTCCCTAGTTCCTTATCTGACCTCAGTTCTAGTGACTCACGTTCCATATGACACTCTAGTTTCCTGGATCTAATATTCTAGTTTTCTTATAGAATTTATTAGCTCCATGTAACTCTCACGTCTTTTAACCCGGGGAGCTAGCACAACAGTTGTAACACATCTCAAGTACAAAAGGTTTGAGTGACTAAAATATGTTGGCAGACCTGACAGGAACCCCTGGAAATGTGATTCTTAAGTGAGCCAGTGGTGCCTTAAGGTGAGGGGGCCAAAACAAAGTTTGTACCGGGTCAAATTTGTAAATTGATCCAATCATGTGAAAAGCCACACCCCACTGTTATGTGTCTTAAACCATAAGGATTCGGAAAACGGGATAGTTTGTAATATGTACAGCCTAAAGTTTCAGCGTTATAAGCTAAAAAAACAGCAAAAATCAATAAAAAGGGTCAATTTCAGTGGTACGGGGGTCAAATTTAAAATGCCTCCGATTTGGATAAAAAATGCTGCAAATTATTGGTGGAGACTCGTAGGATAAAATTAAGGAATAGCTTTGAGTGTCCAATGGTGCTTAAGAAGTAAGGGAGGAACAAGATCAAGCCCCATTGAATTGCAAGTACGT
>JAMKCH010042699.1:0-22445 GCA_023653785.1 Ophioderma brevispina | reverse complement strand
CAGGGGCAGTTACTTCTTCCCCTGTTGTTGATTCAGCGGGACTGACAGGAGTGTAGATTCAGGGGCAGTTACTTCTTCCCCTGTTGTTGATTCCGCTGGACTGACAGGAGTGGCAGATTCAGGGGCAGTTAACTCTTCCCCTGTGTTGATTCAGCTGGACTGACAGGAGTTGTAGATTCAGGGGCAGTACTTCTTCCCCTGTTGTTGATTCCGCTGGATGAACAGGAGTGGTTAGATTCAGGGGCAGTTACCTCTTCCACGTTTTGTTATTCAGCTGACTGCAGGAGTGTCGGTATAAAGTCAGGGGCTGTTACTTCTTCCCCTGTTGTTGCTTCAGCTGGACGACAGAGGAGTGGTAGATTCAGGGGCCAGTTATTCTTCCCCTGTTGTGATTCAGCTGGACTGACAGGGGTGGTAGATTCAGGGCATGGTTCCTCTCTTCCCCCCTTTCCCTGTGTTGATTCAGCTGCGACTACCAGGAGTGGTAGATTCAGTGGCAGTCTCTTCTCTTTTTCTTCCCCTGTTGTTTGATTATTCATGCTGGCCTGACAGGTAGTGTTATATCAGGAGGGGCAGTATTACCTCTTCCCCTGTTGTTGATTCAGCTGGACGGGCAGGTGTGTAGATTCAGGGGCAGTCACATACCCTGTAGTTGACTCAACAGGTGGCTGAATTGGATGAATTGATCCATGTGGCAATGGCAATAAGATATGTACAAGCTAATGATTTTTATGCGGCGAAACAAATTTTAATTCAGACTATAACTGAGAGAGAGGGAGGGAGTGAGAGAAGGAGACACATTAAAGGTGGGGAACCTGACTGAACCAACCTCACACCTCACCCATCCCTCCCCTAAAAATATTTAACCTCAATCAAAATTCTGATTTTGGTACATCAGCTGGACTTCTTCCGACCAATTAACTCCAAATTTGTAATCCGCAATGTTTTTGGTGATATGCCTCCCCATGCTGCCTGGTAAACTGAAAAATCGGTCATGATCGGGTCACCCCACCTTTAAAATTTAACTGGGGGTACTGAAAAAAAAAATCCTCTTATCAGCCAATATTCAAACCAAGCCCCCCGGCTATACCGCTTTTAGCCCCTTGAACCTGTATCCCACTGGTGTTGAGCTAACTAGAGGGTGAAATTGACAGAAGGGGCATTTGGTCTGTTTTTAATAACAGACTTTGCCCCAATAAAAACGATACCATCAAACTAAAAAATTACTAAAAAATATAAACTGTCATTTTTTGCTAATATTTTACGTTTTATGTTAGACAAAGATCTAAGCTCATCCTCGCTTTTATTCCCTTCAATTTGATGGACCCTAAGCAGGGATATTGTCAGTTGTACACAAAGGATAAAATACCACTTGGGCCAGTTTCACCTGAAGGTTCAAGAAACTAAAGGTATAAGGCGTGTAGCATTATTGTGAGATTAAACCCTTTTCAAACAAAAGAATATTGTACAGATCAAAGTGAATGTGTTATCATGCATTGAACTAATCAATATATTATTTTTCAGTGAAAGCACCAGAAATTATTATGTTGTGGGTAAAATGAGGGACTCACTCTCAGGGGGACAAGAATCATGGAATTTAAGGAATTTGGGGAATTTGACTGCTGAAACTAATGTAACAGCCTACAAGTCTGTTGAGGGACAAATGTTTGGACAATGCTCTAATGTGGAGGGACAATTTACCCTTCCCCTATTCCCCACTGTCTCCACGATGCCAGGGAGGAATATGATGAAGAAAGCAGTGTTCTACAAAGAGCAAATAAAGGAAAGGATGGTTGTGTTCTGCTGAAACCCGGAGTAAAGCTGAGACAACAAGACTGTTTGGAATTGAATTTCCCAATGCTACATGCATTTATTAGCAATTGCGACATTATAAAGTTATAAATTATGTTATATCACAAGAAACAGCACTTTATACCTACTTTTTATTTTAATTTTCAATAAAGAATGTCTTGAAGGTGATTTTCAATGGAAACTTTGTTGATATCAGGATAGCCGAAACTGGCCCAACAGGTTTTTCAACTGTCTCGGATAATTAGTCATAACTCCTGAACGAGACCTCCAAATTACACCAACTAAAAATTTCATGAAAGCTGGAACACTCCTAAAAAAGAATCACTAAAACTCCAGTTGAGATGAACTTAAATTTTGGCCAAAAAAAGTGATCTTTGATTGTATAGTTTTTTTTTTGGACAGTCTGTAGGACACATGTTAGACCAGATAATGCAAAACACTTCTTTCATGTCATTTTAAAAAATATTGCAAGTAAACTTGCAACATCCCCCTGGCAAGATGGCAGTCTGGAACATGACCTCAGATGACCTTTGACCTTGGTCCATGACGTTGACACCATCCACATATGAAGGAACCCCTATTGTACCTTAACCCCAAGTCTGGTTTAAATCCGACAGACTTCAACTTTTCGAAGGAGACAAAAAACGAAAACCTAACCAAAACCTAACCAAACTGGAACACACACATACATACAACACATACATACAGACATGCGCACCCTCGCAAAATCCCCCTCTGCTTTTCAAGCCAGGGGGATAAAAATGCAATACAGTTCCAAATCTAAATGTGTGTGGTATACAATTTGTTGAAAAAAATTAAAGTTGAAATACCACATGGTCATTGGATAACTTTATTTTCATTTATATTTAATAAATACAACTTTTCCCCATAAATTGTGCATTTATAAGATAGTACTATTTCCTTAGCTTGCTAAATAAAAGTATAGATACATGTTTTTCAGGGGCAGTTAGAATTAAACCGAGTGATCACTGACAACAAAGGAGGACCCAATGAAGAATTGAAAACTATTACGCTGAGTTCGCAGCCTAGTAAATTACTCTGAAAACATGAATTACGCCCTCAGGCCATGGTTGTACGTCAGTTAAACAACATTAGCAGCAATGCTGAGAGCCCATCAGGCCACGCGAACTGGATAGCTTTCAAAAAATGCTGGGTTGTGGGTTACCTTCGCAATTCAATACTCAGAGTTCTGTACAATAGAAAAGAAACACTTCTGCCAACATGTACATACAAGGAATTAAACAGATTCCGAATTCTATTCAAATAGTTGCACTTGTGTATGATTGATAAACCCAGGGGGGGAGGACATGCCAACCAAACAGCACAGCGAATGAAAATGGCATCCAAATGGTTAAACAAGACTTAAGTCTAGGTAGGCCTGGTCACGAATATTAATCTAAGGAAATTATTGGACATTACACTATTTTGCAGCGTGGTGTTATACACTAACCATGTGGATTATTAAGTCAATAATTTAAATTCCAAAATTTCATCAGGGTGTCTCAGAAAGAATGTTATACCCTCCAGAAATGGCACTTATGCCTACTTCACCAATTTATACCCTTGTTTTAGTTGTGATGGGATGAGGAATGTGAACTTTTTCGAAATATGGTGAAAACAAGAAAGAAAACGAGTAAAAAAAGAAACCAGCAATGACTATTTCACTAAAAATGGTGCAAAACATATTGTGTCCAGGTCGCAATTTCGCCGTAGAAGTGCACGTAATAGGATTCGTTGATCCCAGCCATTGGTCCAAACAATCACAAGGCTTATAGTGCGGGGATTTCAAACTTTTAATGTGTCGCATGTGTCCTGTGCCCTGTGGCTTGTTGGGACCGATTGCTGGGGCCAACGAATCCTATTACCTGGCAATTCTACAGGCACAATAGCAGAGAAACATTATATTTGAATTCTTATACATTGAGCATACGTAAGTCGTCAGATTGAATCAATTTTTTAACATGTAATGCCTAAAAAGAACAAAAACATGTACTTTATTGTTTTTCATCGCAATATACAAATCGTTCGCATTATAAGTACCTAAATAGCTCATCATCTATCATTGTAATGTAAAATACAATTTGGTTTAAGCACACTTTTCAAATACATGGATTGAGCGCGACTCCTAAATGGTAGTTCTACGAAAACTGCTTCTTGGTAACAGACCAAAAGGGTGTCCACAACAGCAATTCACCAAAGAAAAGAGAATTTTCATCACTAAGAAATATATTGAAGTGCGTTATATGGATAACGGCTTTCCTAAAAGTAGGATTCCCAGTAATATGGCAACAAGAGGAGCAGAGACAAATTTCTGGAAGACGGGCAAGATTCTAAATAGGATGCAAAGAGAGATGCGGTCGTCAAAGAAGCTGACGGGAGATCACCCGCAAATATTGCTGCAATTCGGGGCTGCAATACATATATAGAACTGAAGTGAACAATAACCATAGAATCAGCACATACCTGACGAATTGTGTGTGCTCAAATCCACAAGAATTCCAAATGCAGTTTCCTTGCTATTGCTTGCCGTGGACAAAGAAGGTTTCCATCATTTTTAGGGAAATAATCATTGTTTGGCTATTTTTCACCGTTCTTTCTGGTTTTCACTATATTTTGAACAAGGATAGAATTTGTTAGTAAGCAAAAAGTGCCATTCTGAGGGTAAACGTTCTATTGAGACCGTTTCCCCAACCTGTATTTCTAGGAGTATTGAACTAAGGGTAGAGGAGAGTTTGTAATGTAACTGAACAGAGATTGCCATAGTAAATGCACATAGCAGATCCCCAAATTACTGTTTGGATATCCCCAATGCCCAAATCGACAAGGTGGGTCCTACCCCCCTGCCCCCGATAAAACCTAATGGCTGATATACTGAAGAGTCTAACTTAAAACCTGGGTTTAAACCAGGATCAGTCCTTCGTGGAAGTGTTTTAACAGTGAGAAAGTCCTCATGATGAGCTGTTTTCGGACTCATCAATAAGGAATTTTCTCACATCATACATTTAACTTCGTAATATGAATTAAGGGACAAAGCCATCCATGGCCTCTGGACTGTTCCAGGTTAAAGGCAGATCAGTGATCCACCCAAAAGTTAAAACATTGAAATTGGAAGGATTAATAAAAAGTGAATGGAGGCCTGGTAGATTTTGCATAAGTTATTTTTTGCCAACTAAAAAAAAATGGACATTAAAGAAGAAACAAAGCAGCATTCCAAAGAAATGAATCCCTATCCACTACATGTTGTAGTGAGGGTCTGTAACTGATGGTAATGACTGAAATATCCGATTTTGTAATATAAGCTGCTTGTGGTCTTATCAACTTGTAGGTTATGTTAGGGTATCTATACGTGTTCCAAACATGTAAAAATCTGATTCTGATTTTTTTAAAATTTTCTTCTTTAGAAAATCGCTGATAGCCTGATAGTGCCTTAATTCTTAGGAATGGGCACGTTAAACACGCTTATTAATATAAATACAAAAGAGTTGGCGGACGCTGTTTCGCACTTACCAAGGCAAAGTTTCCATAACAATAAAAAATATTATTGAACTATGCAATACTGACTGAGTTAAAAAACGCGCACTCGTCATATTAACAACAAGGCGGTTCTCGACCACAGCGCGCCTGATTTGCGTTTAATTGTAAGACAAAAAGAAGCACACCAGAGTGCAAATGTGCGAGTCAAGGGTGTCCCAAAAAGTGGTGCAACCAGATAAACTCCAATTTCTAACTAGTTTACTTCCCCACTATTTCATTTGACACCACCTAGGGGTCACAACATTTTCCATTGGGGATATTCATCTTGCAAGTTGAAACACCCCCACGAGCATAAGTCAGAGATGGTTAGAAGTAGCAACCCTGGTTTGGCATTTATAGTATTCTTTACTTCCTGCTCTTTCATTTGACACCACCGGGGTACAAACATTTTCATTGTGGAGCTGATATTAATCACGAGAAGTCCTCAACAAGAGCATAACTAAGATGTTTAGGAGTTAGCACCCCCGGGTTTGCATTTTGATAGTCTTCTATACCTCTAACTCTTTCATTGACAACCCCCATAGGGGTCACACATTTTCATTGTGGAGATATTAATCACGAGAAGTCATCAAACAAGAGCATAACTAAGATGTTAGGAGAGCACCCCTGGGTTGCATTTTGATAGTATTCTATACCTCTCACTCTTGCATTTGACACCCCCCTAGGGGTCACAACATTTCCTTGTGGCGATTATTATCTTGAAAAGTCCCCCACATGAGCACAAGTAAAAGAGTTTAGGAGTAGAACCCCCGGGTTTGAATTATATATCTATACTCTCACTCTTAATTTGATACCACCATAGAGCAGGTCCAACAACATCTTCGTTTGGGAGATATTAATCTTTGACATGTCCCCAACAAAATCATAAAAACAAGAGATGGTTAGGAGTGCACCCCCGGGTGTGCAATTTATAGTATTCTTTATTTCATGCCCTTTCATTTGACACCCACCCCAGGGCCACAACATTTTCACTGTAGATATATTAATCCATGAAAAGTCATGCAAAAATCCTTAAAATTCACTAAATTTAGAAAAATAGAAAAATTTTTTTTTATTCAATTTGGCCAAACCACTATTTTTAAAAAAAATCATGTGACCACATTTTAATTTGAGCGCTACGGTGTCCAGAAAGTCGGTGTGAAAATGCACAATTTGCGTATTTTCACATTTCCAAAGAATGTAAACAGGCTGGCAACCCAAAAGACCTGACAAGAAGTAGAAAAAACATTTCAATGACAAAACATGGGCACTGATCTAGCTATTTATATTGATGTTAATACATTTGTTGTGGTTGTACTCCCCCCACTTTTGATAAGTCTTCTTGTTTGTACACCACCAAATCACACACAGCCATATACTGCCAAATAAACACATTGTGGACCTAATTATTGTAAGGTCAAACAAACTCCTAAATCAAATTCTTTTTGAAGGTATTTCACACTGACCATGACAACTGAGAAAATTTGGTTGCAATGGACCACGCATTTAGCATTAGTTGCCAATTTTAAAATAATCCAAAGAATGCCCCTTAAGTGGCCCACATGCATTTTGACCACAATTATATTCACACAAAAAGATGTTACCATATAGCTAGTCTATTTAGCGAAGGAAATTTTGTAGCCAACTGTACCATTTATGACGACAGGCCCAAAAATAACGGCCCAGATTTTTTTTTTAATTAGATCAATTGCATCAAAACAATGCCCCTTAATTGTCCACTTGCACTGACGCAAATTGTGATTCATTTCATACAAAAGATGTTACGGCATAGAAGTCTCAAGTAGCGAAAGGACTGCATATCCAATGTACTATTCAGTGATACAGCAATATGCAATTTAATTAGATCAATTGTATCAAAAAGCCCCCTCTAATAGGCCCCCACATTGACTTTGCACCCAATTATGATTCACCCAAAAGGATGCATGGCATAGTAGTATTTCATGCAGCGGAAGAGCAGGGAATTTGGCCTATCCGTTGTACGGTTTAGAGATACAGGTAATTACGCATATTTAATTGCTCATTTGCAATACCTAAGCCGCTTGCATCACACACGCTCAAATTGGAAAAAAAAACGATGCGCAACCGTAATAGGCTCATGCAGTGATAGGATTTTCCTATCCAATGTCAAAAACCGTTTCAATTATAGCAATACGCTGTTTTTTGCATATTAATTAGCTATTGGCATACTTAATTTGACAACCCGAAATACGCCCCGAAATCTAATCAGTTCAGAAAATCTCCAGCCCGCTCCCTTCCACCAAGTTACATCATCATCCGCCTTACGGAACTCCAGAAAAACTTGTACACAAGCCTTGCGGGAAAATTTTCGTTAATTATGCAAATTAGATACTTAATTAGCATATTTTACGGCCCAAAAATCTAATCAGGTGAGAACTCTGTGGACCCGCTTCTTTCCACCAAGTTACATCATAATAGCCCTACGGAACTCCAGATAAATCGGTACACAAAGCCCGTGAACACGGACGTCCAGCACACAGTCAGCAGACAGACAGACAGACAGACGGACAGAGGTCCGGGACAGACAGAATACAGGACAGACAGACAGAAACGTGATAACTAAGTCTTGCCGAACAAAGTTCAGGCGAGGACAACAACATATTATAGCCCGTGCTATTTTGGAAGCCATAGTAAAACACAAAATGTAAACCTCGTTCATAATTCTTTGGTGCGACTGTAAAACTTTCTGAACAAACCACAGGCCTGATGATGTTCCTGGAAGTTCCCAAGGATTATTTTATAAACCAAACTGGATCAGATAATTCTGAACTTTGTAATTATGGGGTTCAGGACTTCAAGTTAGAAAAACTAAGTGGGACCCTGCCTAGGGGGTGAGGCTATTGCCAATCGGGGCCATGAACATTTATTTTTCTATGGAGTTTCTACCAAATTTGCTTAAAATCGATTAATTCTAGTCTTGTACATACAGTATAAACACAGAATACGATTTGACAACATAGACTGCAATTGCAATGCAATCAGCACGGGCAACTCAACACATCGCGTTTCTTCCAGTGCGGTCTCACCTCCATTACGATGTCTTAAAGTCACATCGTACGTCAATTTAACCTGCCTCAGCGGTTCCAGCCACACCATTTTCAATTGCTCTCACATCACGAAACTTCGGCAAAACCGGGTTTGTATACTATATTCAATTGGCCTGATTTTTGTTCATTGACTCAACTGTGAATATTCCTGTACTGCTCCTCCTGTTGTCCATTAGAGTCCTGTTTGATATTTAAGGCCAGCAGCTAAGCATGTTCACAAGCATAGTTTGGTAGATGGCAGCTGGTTCTATAATAGAAATGCAATGTTCAAATAGTGCAAGAAAATGGAAAATAAGCAATGTTTTACAAATCCCAGGAGGAAGTCTGTTTGATTTGTATAGTATGTGTACCGTCTGCAAATCTCTGCAAATTTTCAAAATGCATGGCCCCTATCTATACAATTTTCAGAAAAGAATGATCCATTCATACCTTTATGTATACCCACTACAAAGAACTTTAAATTTTAAGCCAAAATATGGAATAGTTTAACCATTTCCCCCCATATTTGTTTTCTTGTCATTTTTTTAGTGATTCTGAAATTCAAACAAACGCTCACAATTTAGCTAATATTTTGGGGAAAATTTGTTTGAATTTTCAAGGAAAAAGAATAACCATTTTAAACAACTTTTTGAAAATGGGTTATTAAAATATAGCCGATTTTACTACTCATTTGCAGCACATAGGCTTCTGTCCGGTCCCCCCTCCCTGGGCATCACTTCTCATCTGTGGACAATATCTATACATGACTGCTAGTCAACTGGGGCATTAATGCTGCACAGCTAGTCAAACACATTTGCTGTCAACAGGACTAATCTGACACAACTGCTGTCAACTGGTACATTGCTGTTCAACAGCTACAAATCCTACCACAATCTGCTCTCAATGTCTACAGATGACTGCTGGTCAACATCTATACCCAACTGCTGGTCAACATCCACACATGAATGCTGGTCATGAATGCTGGTCCAACCCCCACATGATGCTGGTCAACATCCACACATGAATGCTGGCAACTATCCCCCATTAATGCTGGTCAACATCCACACACGACTGCTGGTCAACATCGATACACGACTGCTGGTCAACATCGATACACGACTGCTGGTCTGTCCTACCACGACTGCTGGTCAATGTCCTACACCGACTGCTGGTCAATGTCTACACACGACTACTGTCCACATCCACTCACAACGACTGCTGGCACATCCCACACACTGCTGTAAACATCCACACCGCTGTCTGTCAACATCCACACCGAAGCGGTCAACTCTACATATAACTGCTGGTCAACATCTATACCTTGACCGCTGTCAACATTTTACACAACGGGCTGTCAACATCTTACACAATTTTGCAGGTCAAAATCTACACATGACTGCTGGTCACATTTATACGTGATGGTCACATATACTGCTGACCAACCCATACACACTGCTGTCCAACATTACACACAACTGCCAACCAACATTTATACATGAATTGCTGGTCACATCTACACATGACTGCTTTCAAACCCATTATCACACACATACACACAACTGCTGGTCCAAATCTATCTACACACAAAACTGCTGGTCAACATCTACAGTACACACAAATGCCAGTCAACACATGCCAATTTGCTGGTCAACATTGGACACATGACTGCTGGATTCAACATCTATGCACAACTGCTTGGTCAACCATCTACACACAACTGGTGGTCAGCATCTGCTTAACTGCTGGTAAACGTCCATGTCCTACTGCTGGTCAACACGACACAACGACTACTTGTCAACATCTATGCAATACTGGTGGTCAACAAACATCTATCAAAATGCTGGACTACACATCAATAAGTTTCTGGACTTTTATTATTCCAGTCAGCCTAAACTACACCTCACTGCCACGACCTGCGCTTGGGAGCCTTTCTGACAAGCATAAAATAGACAGAAAATATTGAGGTATTAAACGTTTACAAGGGTCTCATCACCTTAAAATGTAGTATTTTTTTAGTTTATGTCAAATATTCTATGCGATTACTGCTCAGCAGAAAAACAAGTGACACTAAAATGTCTCCAGTGCCAACCCTGCATTTGTTCACAATACCATGCATTTTGGGAAATCTTAAAGTTGTGAATTGGTTTAAAAAAAGTTAGCAGAACTGCAACAAGGTCCACTGACACATTATGCCCATGTTCCCTAGTCACTGTTGAGTAGCATTATTTCCAAAGAGATGCCATTACAGATCCCACTGCCATCTGGTAACTAATGAATGCTTTGAGAATGTATTGTCCCCTTTAAATTGGTTAATGAGGTAGGTCATAACACACATTCTTATTACAGAAGTACTTCACATAAATTGATATGAATAATACTCCTCGAGTACTGGATGGGAGAAACTGTACTCTTTGTGAGTAGAGGAATACTGCTCTCTCGTTCAAGGTTATTCATGGTTCTATTTGATGTTTGTTGAAGTTATGTAGTAGGTTTCTCTTTGGAAATGTCACTCAACAACATTCACAAAATATATGTGCATAAAATCTCAAAAACATAAGAACAATTATTTTTGATACATAATCACAGGACATTATTTATTAAGTATATCAACATCAAAAATACATGAACAAAATTACAAAACAAGTGAGGGGAAGAGGGATCGGGGACCAATGAAGCATTTTACAAGAGTGAACAGGGAAGGTAACACCGACAGTAAGACTCCAGGAACAATGGATGATTGAAATGTTGTAAGAAGGTTTGAGTTCATTATGGAGTTACAAATTATGCTGTAATGTAATGATATGACATGTGTGAAAAGACTCTTAAGCAATAATATGATTTTGAAATCAGAGTGTTTTGCTATTTTTTCCAGGAAATCAAACATTATATGATTAAAGCTTCATGATGGGATGGACTTACAAGACAAACATTTGTTGTTGTTACGTATTAGGATGAAAAGACAGCCGACACACTAATACATTTTGAGTGAAAAGGAATTTATGTTACAAACATGCCAACACAATTCCAATAAATAATAACCAAATTACATTTACAAAGAATACAACTGGGAAGGATGAAAGGCCACAATCTGGAAATGGCTTCACAACGCCATATCTTTTGTGAATAATGAATGTAACACTCAATATTAACACAAAAACTCATAAAAATATTTCCAATTCATTTCATTGGTGGGCTACACTACATCACATGACATAAAATATTCCTATTTCCCCTTATTTAAATTGACGTAGGGAAACAAAGTTGCTATAAAATATTACTATTTGCCCGTGTCAGCCAGGGTTAATAGTAACTTTTTTAGCAATTTTTTCCTGATGTGATATTACCCTGTGTATGGACAGGGCTGGGTAAAGTACTTTTATAGAACTTCATCTTTTTTACTGATGATGTGAATATTACCCCATGTTATGCCAGGGTTGCATTGACATATCATTGATATCCCAACTTCCGTGGCATTGCCGCACTATCGGAAGATAATTGTCTTCATAGTTAAATTGTTAGGATGTTAGTGCTACTAGAGAAGACTATTTTTATGTGTTATATACAACAATTGCACTGCTCAAGAGGGAAATGTGGATAAAATACCTAATAGAGTTGACAGAAACTGTGGCCTACTATTTTCCCTTGATTTCGGTCTCAGGAAAAAAAAAAAAAAAAACAAAAAAAAGTAGGCAGTGTCCATTGATCTGAGTAGAGTAGGTATTTTGCACTATTTCCCTCATAAGCAGTCGTAACGTATGATGTTAGATTCTACAATGGATGAATGTACAATTGAGGAATGCTGTACAAAATGAAGGAGAATTTAAAGGAGCAGTGAATAGACAACACTATAAGAAAGTTAATTAAACTTTGTAATCTATGTGCACCACTATCTCTTATTCCCTTTGTCTGTGTAATGTTTGTTGACCTAGTTGTGCTTTGAGCAAGAATTCTTCAGTGTGAGTCAAAAAAAAAAAAAACCTAAATTCAGAATAAAAAAATTAATTAAAATAGTTAAACATTTGTTTTTGCTCAACTGTTTGCTAGGGTTATAAAAGCGGGATAAAAAGGCTTTCAGGAAAACGTTTATTTGGGTATTTGGACGTTGGCGGAGAAGTTATGCCTATTGCTGAGGAGATTAAAAAATCCTGTTTGGCCGATTTGAGCCAAACAAGATGCATCGCTTACATAGAGAGACATGGTCTTCTTCAGCAGTGATTTGAGTAATAACATTTAACACCAAATTATTGTTAAACCAAAGCAAGGTGGAGAGTAATTGAAAATTATAAAAATATCTCCCATAGATTACAAAAGAAAATGCTGAGTAAAAAAAATGTTCAATTCCCAAAGACGAAAGTCTCAAGATAGCTGGTGTAGGACCAGTTTACTTGGTTCAGCAAGATTTTCATGGTTTGAAACTCAACGAAACTTGGGAGCAAAAGTGAAACCATAGAAAGTTTGTATTCCGACTTGAAAACCATCAGTGCGATATTGAAATTTAAATTTTAATTCGGATTTTATTTACGAAAAACTTCAGCTTTGGTTCTTCTTGCAATTTTGGACGCTGAGTATACTGTATTTGTGCAAAATAATTACCTTTAGGATGGAAATCCAAAAATCTCTGGAGAAGTTTCATTATGTTCATGAACGAGAATAAAATGGGAGTGATTTTCAATAAATGAAGCTTTATGATTGAACAATGGAATGAATTTTTGAAGAAAGTTTACTTCTAATTATATTACACAATCAGACCATTTGTTCAAAAATGATATGTTTGTCGAGAAGAAATCGATACAAGCTGAAATTGCATATATGAATTGTCTTTGCTATAATGTGTTATGGTATACGTCGGTTTCAGGGTTCTCCGCATTGTATGGCTTAAAATCGGCCAAACTGAATGTTTAGGTCTATCCGCAAAAATTGACTAGTTTCTGACCAAAAGTCCGAAAAGACACCAAATACACATCTTTGAGGCCGTTTATCCCTGAACAACCAGCAAACATTGAAGGCAAAAATAAACGTTTAACCTTTGAAGAAAAAAATCTTTCCTGCATGAGGGGTTTTATGACTACACTGTATATCACTAAAAGAGTGCATTCATAGAATTGTAGAAACACCTATGGTAACTTGATGGTTATTAAATCCAGGATATGACTCATTTGTAGACTTCACTATCTGTAACCGATGGCGTCCTCAGAATAATGGTGATTCAAACTGCTCTTTCTGTGGGAAATTCTAATGTTCATTCTTGGAATGAGATCAAGAATTTCCTGGGAAAAACGAGCATTAAATCAAACCCATCATTTGGGAAGCATTAGCCAAGATGGCAAGTCCAAACATAAGAGGGTTTTTTTTACCAAATTTGGATTTGACAAATCAAAATTACCACTAGAAAGTACAATGCAAAAATACTTATCTGAAGAGTAAGTTGTTTTAAACACTGGCACTGATGTTTTTTCAGCCTATCTCTGGGAGTTTTTCATTGTGTTTAAAATTTTGATCTCACAAAAACACCATGTGAGGTATAGATCACCAAAAAACTAATATGGCATGGTCTTTTATTTCAGCTAAATTACACCAACCATACTGGATTTCCAAGATTCTTTCCTTTTAAACTTCTTTAAAAAAAATACAGCAAGTAACACTTGCGTCATTTCCCCCTGGCAAGATGGCAGTCTGGCACATGACCTCAGATGACATTGACCTTTGTCCATGACCTTTGACATCATGCCCATTGAAAGAACCCCTATTACACCGTAAACCCCAAGTATGGTTTCAATCGGACTTCACTTTTCGAATGAGACTTGAACAACGAAAACCTAACCTCTTGGTAGAAAAAAAAGACTAACCAAAATGGAAACACACACACAAATACCATACACACATACGGACATGCGTGCCTTTGCAATATCCCCCTCTGCTTTTCAAGCCAGGGGGATAATAAAAAAAAATGAGTAAGGCAGCACACCACATTATGAAGTACAAAAAAGTATTTTCGTGAATGTACTGGGCACTGATCCCTTAAAACACACCCTATTTAGAATAGTCAGGGTATTACATGCAGGAGGAACAATGAAAAAGGGGAAGGTACACAACTTGGAAGCAGATATAAATAAAGGGATTTCACAACAAATACATTAGAACTGTGTGAGTACAATTTAAAATACCAATTTACAGGACGTATGAAGTGATTAACATTAAGTTCAAATTCAAAATACCATAACAATTCCACAGTCAACACCATCTGCAAACTGGTAAACAACATTGAAATGAATCCAAAAAAACATTGTACTTGAAGAATACTTACAATTCCAGAAATATGGCCACTCAATGTTGTGAAGGGAAATATTCCCTACAGAACACGATGTGAATAGCATTGCACCTTACTCCTACAGCAAGTCCTATCAATAGATGCAGGTGAACATTGGGATCGAGTTTGGTCAAGTTTGTTTGTATGGCTAAAACGTCATGACTTCATGTGTTTTACGCTGTTTGTAGAAATACTAGTCATACAGATGTGTAAAGACTATAGCATCAAACTTAAAATTGCCCAATAATTCAACTGCGGCTAACTTTATTATCTAATTTTAGCTATGAAATTTAAAATCAAATGGCTCCTTTTAAAATTAGGACAGATAGGACTCACTATGGTAAGGGAGCAGTACCATGTCAACCATAAAATCTCTGTTAGTATATTATATTACCAAATTTCCGTGCCCTTGTTTTTCTGGAATTGGAAACTTTTCCACTTCAAATAGTTGGATCTTACCAGTGGTATCTTTCACTGAGATGATTCTTGCTGCTTCCTTCCGCCTTTGTGACCAGGAGTGTGGATTCTGGAGCCAGGACCTCTTCCTGTTGTTGATCAGCTGGAATGACAGGAGTGGTAGATCAGGAAGCAGTAACCTCTTTCCCCTATAGTTGATTCAGCCTGGGGCTGGACTGGAGTGGTAGTAGATTCAGGGGCAGTTACCGCTTCCCTGTTTTTTGATTCAGCAGGAGTGAAGAGTCGGTAGATTAAGGGCAGTTAATCCCCTGTTGTTGATTCAGCGGGACTGACAGGAGTGGTAGATTCAGGGGCATTTACTTCTTCCCCTGTTGTTGATTCAGCTGGACTGACTGGAGTGGTAGATTCAGGGGCTGTTACTTCTTCCCCTGTTGTTGATTCAGCTGGACTGGAATGACAGGAGTGGTAGATCAGGGGCAGTTACTTCTTCCCCTGTTGTTGATTCAGCCGGACTGACAGGAGTGGTGGATTCAGGAGCAGTTACCTCGTCACCTGTTGTTGATTTCAGCTGGAACTGACAGGAGTGGGATTAGGGCAGTCCACCTATCCCCTGTGTTGATTCAGCTGGGACTGACAGGAGGGGTTAGGATGCAGGAGGAGTCACCTCTTCCTTGTTGTTGATACAGCTGGACTGACAGGAGGAGTGGTAGATTCAGAGCAGTCAGCTTTCCCTGTTGTTGATTCAGCTCGACTGGGACTGACAGGGAGTGGTAGAGTCAGGGGCAGTCCACCTCGTCCTGGTTGTTGATTCAGCTGGAATGACAGGAGTGGTAGATTCAGGAGCAAGTCAATCTTCCCCTGTTGTTATTCACATTGGCTGCTGGGAAGATTCCGGAGCAGTTACCCTCTTCCCCTGTAGTTGATTCAGCTGGGCTGACTGGAGGTAGATTCAGGAGCAGTTACCTCGTCCCTGTAGGTGATTCAGCTGAGGCTTGACTGGAGTGGTAGATTAGGGGCAGTACCTCTTCCCCCGTTTGTTGATTCAGCTTGTCCTGGACTGACTGGAGTGGTAGATCAGGGGCAGTTACATCTTCTCCGTTCTGTTGAATTCAGCTGGATTACAGGAGTGGTAGATCAGGGGGAAGAGTTCAGTTACCTCTCCTCCGTTGTTGATTCAGCGGACTAAACAGGAGTGGTAGAATCAGGGGCAGTTACTTCTTCTCCTGTAGTTGAATCAGCTGGACTGACAGGAGTGGTAGATTCAGGTGCAGTCACTTCTTCCCCTGTGTTTGATTCAGCTGGATGAAGGTGGTAGATCAGGAGCAGTTACCTCTTCCCCTATAGTTGATTCAGCGGGTGACTGGAGTGGTTAGATTCAGGGGAGCAGTACCTCTTCCCTGTGGGGATTCAGCGGAGTGACAGGGAGTGTAGTGGTAAGATTCAGGGGCAGTTACATCCTGCCCTGTTGTTGTTAGCTGGACTGATAGGAGTGGTAGATTCAGGGGCATTTACTGCTCCACTGTTGTTGATTCAGATGGACTGACTGGGTGGTAGCTTCAGGGGCAGTTACACCTTCCTGTTGTTGATTCGCTGGACTGACAGGGAGTGGTAGATCAGGGGGCAAAAAAAAAAAAAACCCAAAAAAAAAAAAAAAAAACCAAAAAAAAAAAACGGGCAGTTATCTTCCCCTGTTGTTGATTCAGCGGGACTGACAGGAGTGGTGGAGTAAGGAGCAGTCAATTTTCCACGTATAGTTGATTTCAGCTGGGTTGACTGGAGTGAGTAGATTCAGGGGCAGTCAACCTCTTCCCCTGTAGTTGATTCAGCTGGGACGGACAGGAGTAGTAGATAAGGGGCAGGCAGTCACTTAATTCCCCTGTTGTTGATCAGCTGTGTGGACTGACAGGAGGAGTGGATTTGGGAGGCAGTCACTTCTCCCATGTTGTTGATTCAGATGACTGAAAAGAATAGTTAGTAGATTCAGGGGCAGTTACCTCTTCCCCTGTTGTTGATTCAGCCGGACTGACAGGTGTGGTAGATTCAGGGGCAGAGTTACTTTTCCCTGTTGTTGATTCAGCGGGACTGACAGGAGTGGTAGATTCTGGGGGAGTCACCTCTTCCCCTGTTGTTGATCAGCGGACGATGGAGTAGGTATATTCAGGGGCAGTCACTTCTTCCCCTGTTGTTGATTCAACTGGACTGACAGGAGTGGCAGATTCAGGGGCAGATACCTATTCTCTGTGTTGATTCAGCAGGACGACAGGAGTGGTGGAGTCAGCGGCCGTTTACTCTCCCTGTTGTGATTCAGTGGGGGATCCTTGGAGTGTAGATTCAGGGGCAGTCACTTCTTCACCTGTTGTTGATTCAGCTTGACTGACAGGAGTGGTAGATTCTGGGGGAGTCACCTCTTCCCCTGTTGTTGATCAGCTGGCTAAACAGGAGGGGGATTCAGGAGCAGTTACTTCTTCCCTTTGTTGAGTCAGCTTGGACGGAACAGGGAGAGTGGTAGATTAGGGGCCGTCACCTCTTCCTCTGTTGTTGATTCTACTGGACTGACAGGAGTGGTAGATTCAGGGGCAGTCAATTCTTCCCCTGTGTTTGTTCAGGGGCTGGACGGAGTGTAGAATTCAGGGGCAGTTCAGTTACATCTTTCCCTGTTGTTGATTCAGCTTGACTGACAGGAGTGGTAGATTCAGGAGGCAGTTACTTCTTTCTCTGTTGTTGATTCAGCTGGACTGACAGGAGTGGTGGATAGGAGCAGTCACTTCTTCCCCTGTTGTGATTCAGATGGACTGACAGGAGTGGCTAGATGCGGGTTTTGACAGTCACCTCTTCCCCTACGTTGTTGATTCAGATGGACTGACAGGAGAGTGGGTAGATTCAGGAGCAGTCACCTCTTCCCCGGTTGTTGATTCAGCTGGACTGACGGAGTGGGAGATTCAGGGGCAGTGACTTCTTCCCCTGTTGTTGATTCAAACTGGATGACAGGAGTAGGGATTGGGGCCGTCACTTCTTCCCCTGTTGTTGATCAGCTGGACTGACAGGAGTAGTAGATTAAGGAGGCAGTTACTTCTTCCCCTGTTGTTGATTCAGCTCGACTAACAGGAGTGGTAGATTCAGGGTCAGTCACCTCTTCCCCTGTTGTGATTCAGTCTGGACTGACTGGAGATGGTAGATCAGGGGCACTCACTTCTTCACATGTTGTTGATTCAAACTGAGACTGAGGGAGAGTCGATTCAAGGGCAGTTAGTGTTTTTTTTGGGGCAGTTTACCCTCTCTTCTGTTGTTGATTCAGCGGGACTGACAGGAGTGGTGGAGTCAGCGGCCGTTAATTTTCCCCTGTTTTTGATTCAGATGGGGCTGCTGGAGTGGGTGATTCAGGGGCAGTCACTTTTCACCTGTTGTTGATTCAGCTGGACTCACAGGAGTGGTGGAACATTCAGGGCAGTACTTCTTCCCATGTTGTGGATTCAGTGGACTGACAGTAGTGGTAGATTCAGGGGCTGTCACTTCTTCCCCTGTTGTTGATTCAGCTCGACTGACAGGGGTGGTAGATTCAGGGGCAGTATTTCCCCTGTTGTTGATTCAGCCTGGGCTGCTGGGAGTGGTAGATTTCAGGAGGCAGTTACTTCTTCCCTGTTGTTGATTTCAGCTGAGGCTGACAGGAGTGTTAGATTCAGGGGCAGTTACCCTCTCTTCTGTTGTTGATTCAGCTTGACTGACAGGAGTGGTAGATTCAGGAGCAGTCACTTCTTCCCCTGTTGTTGATTCAGCTTGACTGACAGGAGTGGTAGATTCTGGGGCAGTCACCTCTTCCCCTGGTGTGATTCAGCCGGACTGACAGGAGTGGTAGATCGGAGCAGTCACCTCTTCCCCTGTGTTGATTCAGCTGGCAACTGAAAGGAGTGGTAGATTCGGGGGCAGTCACCTCTTTCCCTGTTGTTGCTTCAGCTGGGTTGAATAGAGTGGTAGAGTCAGGGGGGCAGTTACTTCTTCCCTTGTTGTTGATTCAGCTGGAGAGGACAGGAGTGGTGGATTCAGGGGCTATCACCTCTTCCTCTGTTGTTTGATTCAGCTTTCAGTCACCTCTACCCGTATTGATGATAACAATAATACTTAACCACTCGCAAAGTAGTTGTTTAACCCACCCAGTGTACCTTTTAAATTGGCCTTTTCTAAATCTAGGCATACTTGTTCATTACTAACACGTTTCTTGCACCTCAAGTAGGAGATTCACTAGAATCAATAGTTATAACATGTTAGGCCCGTTATGGCAAAAGGGCGTAACTCGAGTTACACCTTTGCCCTTGAAAGATTTGGTCCTGCAACAAAATGCATTGTGGGATACATATTTTTGTAAAAATATTTTTAGCATACGTAGCTCAAACTTAAAAACAGAAATGTATCCATATAATGGTTTTGCAGGGTGGCCTATCAAGGCAAACGGGCGTAACTCAAGTTACAACTTTTGCCAAGAAAAGGGCCGGTTAAATTCAAGTATAAGCGTGGATGAAGACCTGAAAAAATAAGCAGACAGGAACCACAATTTATTTTTAAAAGTTGCTCCTGGCTCACAGAAAAAGACTGTAAAACTCTTATCTATCAACCATTTGTTTGCCATTTGTAAACAAGATTTTTGAACTATTTTGCAAGTTGAAGATTTTTAGTTTATTATCTTATGTGTTCCTAAAGTTTTTTTTTTTGGGCTTGCAGCTGGCCACTGCCCCAAATGTTTGCCAATTGCTTTTATAAACTTAGCATATACATTTTTATTTGCTTTGTAAATCAATGTTTCAATTCTGAAGGGAAATTTGAGGAAACATTAAAATACTGTTATTGAAAACCGCAACCATGCCAATGGCCCAAAATTTTTGTTTTAACCAAAGAATTGCTGAATTTATTTCTTTTCATAATAGTTACCTTATTAACCGCCACAGCAGAGGTTTGTAGTTCTCCTGGGGACATTTGAAGTTGTTCAAATCACGTATTTTCTAGAGAAATGGCAGGCCAAAGGAGAAAAATGAAATGTATAACCAATCATTGATTTAGATATTAAAAAAAATAATTGATTGAATTTAGTAACTATTACAAACAAAAGCATATTTATTTAAAAATATCTTCAGAATGACGACTTGAGAAGTCAGAATTGGTATGCATTTTTCCTCATAGTATGTACTCTTCCAAAAAACTAGGGGTGCGAATTAAAGAGGAACAGTTTCTAACATCGTCGCACCTATTCATCGTACTAGATTGTGCCAATTGCCCTAGATCCAAAACCGTTTACGTCAACACCCCCACCCCTCCTTCGCCCTCTCCGCCGCCCCCCCCCCCCCCCCCCCCCCTCCCCCCCCTCTCCACGGATAGTCTCCATCCTTTGGCTTGCCCCCGTGAAAAAGATTGAAAGGCACCGTTCAAATGCACACGTGCTCATGCAGGCAGAACACACCACCTACCCCCACCCACTCAACACCCAACCCCACCCCAAACAACTTCACTCAAACAGTGAAGTAGTGATTTATGATATTTAAAATCATGCAGTGACAATTACAAAAAAATATACTGAAATGAAATTGGGAATAAATGGAAGAGATGTCACCTGGCAATTCTTAAATCCATGCAACAAAGTAGTTTGCTGACTACGAAAGGATAATTGTTTCATCAAATCAAACAATATATTTCCAGCTCTGGTTATCGTGTAACATTACGTGGGAAATAGGTCACATGATTCAAATTGGATGTGATGTAATTTGGTTCATAAAATGTATTAATGATATTTCTTTACTTTTTCTCTTGCCTTGGTCCAGGGACACTAATTTTGTTCTTTACAAAGATAGTTCTATGAACTTTTTCCCCCTTTTTTTAGTTTTGACGGTTGACCAATCTTGGCAAAATTTAGACGGTGGCTTTGTGTGAAACTTGTGTAATCTTGACACCTCAACAATGAATGGAACAATGTGGACAACCATCCTGAGCTATGCCTGAAGGAGCTGACCATTATGTTGGCACACCTTACAATACATGCCATATGATGGTCATGTCCTTCAAGAGACATTGAACTTCTTTAGGAGATAGCCATATTACCGCCAAGTCCTGAAGGTGACAAATGTCTTTTGTTGACCATGTAGACATACCTTGACACACATACTAAACATGCCCCATTGTCAACATTTATTTTTAAAAAGGAGTTGATCTTGAGGTGCCCTTCATTTACAATATACAAGAGTATAATGATTATGTAGACGTGCTTGTGCATACATAAATCAACTCATATTTAGCAAATTAGAAGTTAGAAGCAAACTGTCTCCAGTTTGAGCTTAAAATCAACACTTCGAAATTACCTTCAGTTGTAGCAACTACACCTGTGTGAGACACTGTAGTAACAATTGGTTCATCTGTGGTTACTGGACTTAAAGTAGTAGTCTTTTCTGGTGGACCTGTTAACAAAATATACAAACAAGCTAATCAGTATTACTAAGTTTGCTACTAAGGTTACAGGGACCTTACCCCTTGCACATCAACATAAATTCCCAATCTAAAATTTGTTGTCAATGATCTTCTGATGAACTTGGTAGAGGTAAAGGGGACGGACCTGTGTATATAGGTACGGAGTGCCCATCTCTCTTCCGAAGCGATCGGGCCAGACTCCACCATATTATGTTGCTGTTGGGGGATCATTACACTTCTAAAAGCAAGTCTGTTACCTTCCCAACATTGAATAATGCTGGTACCCATTTATACACCTGGGTAGAGATGAGTAATTGAGGTAAAGCGCCTTACTTAATCCTTTGAGAACTAACGGCGACTCAAGTCGCTGATCAAAATTACTATATGTCAATTTTTGTAAAAAGTCTTCATTTTCCTGGGCACATTCAGAATTAGCATGAAAAATGTATGTAAATGAGTCGAAACAAGCCTATAGGCCTTGTTGGTGTTTTAGATGGCTTTCCAAATCACCTGCAAACATTTGGAAGGCCACCTCTAAAGCCACTGAATTATGTGTTACAAACGTATACAAAACTGGCCAGTTCCCAAAGGGTTAAGGGTGAAGCATGTTGGCCACGGGGGGCTCGAACTCACAAACTTGGCATTTGGGTCGGGCAATTTATCCACTGGACCACATGTGCCCTCTTTTGATAAACTACGAAATTGCCAACACAAATTTGAACAGCAAAATATCAGTTGCATATGCGTGCATGCACACACACACTACACTGCATCATACCCCTTGCACACAAATGCCTGCACACACAATGCTGCACACACATACACACGCGCACAACACACACACTTTGTATGATCGATACTTCCGA
>JAMKCH010042698.1:0-12873 GCA_023653785.1 Ophioderma brevispina | reverse complement strand
TAGAATTATAAAAAACCTCTATGCATCAAAAGAAAATCAAGCATTGGTTTTTAATTAAAGGTTTAAAAAAAAAAAAAAAACGATTTATTTTTTTTAACAAGGCGGTTTCGAACCCACAAGTGTCGCCTGGTTGCGTGATCTCTTGATTATAAATAGAAATTTGGTATAGGAGAGCAAAAGCCACTGGAGAGAATGTTATGTTTTGTAGCTGACAGTGCATTTCAAAAAGGTTAAACAAGAAAAGGTATACTGAAATCTCTTAAAAAAAATTGCAAATGGCTAATTAAAATGCATAAATATGCAAATAATGCAGCTGGAATCAACACATGATATTGTGGCACCTCACTCATCAGCCTACCAAATTTGAAGTAAATCAGACAGAGCGAAAGCAGTTTTAACCAAAATGTTTGAAAAAAATATGCAAATAAGCTAATTAAAATTCCTGATATGCAAATGATCATGACAAATAAGCAGCCAAAAGCTACTACACAACCTCGCTCTTACCACCCTACTCAAGTTTGAAGTAAATCGAGCATAGCGTTTAAGCCAGCAGAGCATTTTTAAAAAAGGTAATCGAAATGTCTGAAAAATATGCAAATAAGCTAATGAATTAATGAATATGCAAATATGCAGCCAAAAGCTACAACATGATATTGGTTGGGCACCTTAGTCTATCACACTATCAAGTTAGAACATGGCATAGCATTTAGCCAGAAGAGCATATTTAAAAGGTAAACCAAAATGTCTGAAACAATATACAAAATAAGCTAATTAAAATTCCGGAATATGCAAATAATACAGCCAAAAGCGACACATGATATTGTGGCACCCTAGTCTATCACTTATCAGTACAAGAAAAGGGGATAGTTTAAGCCAGCAGAGCGTTTAACAAAAGGGGTAACCGAAATGTCTGAAAAATATGGGCAAAATAGCTAATTAAAATTCATGGAATATGCAAAGTAATGCAGCCAAAAGCTACACTGATATTGTGGCACTTCTTACTCTATCACCCTATCAAGTGAGAAGTAAATCGGGCAGTGTGGTTTCAGCCAGCAGACCGCATTTAAAAAAGGTTAACAGAGTTGACGGACGGAACGGAATGTGGACTAGTATGTGCCTCCCATGAACATTCGTTCAGGTGCGACACAAAAATAAACTAGAATTTTGCGGTTCTCGGCTTTTGCGGCTCGCTATATTCAAAGGAATAATAAAGTGTGGGCCGCTCCATGACCTTTGATCTGCGCATATGACCTTTGACCCATCAACAAATGAGGAATTCTGGTGCACCTATGACAAAAGGTTGGTTCCAAATGAACCTTCAACTTTTCAGTGAGGTCAATTAAAAAAACAACTTAACATTTTAGTGACACACACACACATCCAATGCACAACGGATTGCGAAGTGGTCCTCCAGCTTAGCTGGCAGCCCACAAAAAAGGACTTTAGCCATTTGAAGAAAAGGCAACTCTTGCAAAATATTTTGAAAATACAACAAGACTTTGGAGGTTTCACAGACTTCACATTTACCTTTATCGGCGCTCAGATAGCAAAGTAGGAGGGCGAGGGCGCCACCAGTAGTTGACAAAAACGCTCTCGTGTACACTTTTGTAAGGACCTGCCCTGGGAAAGTTCCATAACCAGTACGCATTCGTCACCTAATGGTAAACAATAAATAATAATTCAGCCAGTGGATTCGAAATTGGGGTGGGGTTCATTCACCTGAGTAAAAATAAAAAAATATCAAAAATCACCACTCTTAGCCATTAGCTTCATCATAAGACCCCTCTCCCCTATTTAGAGGCAACTAGCCCAAAGTGTATAATTATGTTTTGGGAGGGAGGTAGGTTTCTTTTTTTGGAGGGAGGTTTGTTGTTTGTTTGTTGTTTGTTTGGAAGGGAGGGAGGGGGGCATTTTTTAACTATGGTTTTTCTGCATATATTATTACCTTGTGACTCCACCAGCTGACACCAGTGATGACATAACGCCCTGTTGGATCCACTCTAGTCGGTGGCCATGAAGTGCTCGTTGTTATTCATAATCGTCTGTCTTTGGTGTCGACAAACTCAACTGAACATTCATTCTGAGAGGAAAAAAGGCAAATCAAATGCTTTAAATGTTATACAAAAAAATTAGACCCCCCAACCTTGTGGAATTTGGCATGAACAGCCCATGATTTTGTTATCATGTGTGTGATTACCAGTCAGAATAATTAGACTGGTCTTAATTTCTCAAATTCCTATAAAATTAAAGTTCAAAAATGGAGAAGCTTTTGGTACAAAAAAAAAATCCCTGTCCCTTTTTTCTTTCCCAGTTTGTGATAGCATTTGATTTTGTTTGTTTTATTTAACATGAACATTATGGCATTATCTTCTACAGAAAACCTCTACCCCATTCAAGTGTACAACAATTGGCGGGAGGGGGTGGGGACTTCCGCTTTAACCTGCCTTATTTTGACCACCCCATGTCTGAAAATTAATCTACACTATCTTGATTATTGCTGGGGGGATGCACATGCTTAAGCTGACCCATTTTAAAGGTGCAAACGAGAGAAATTTTTGAGGCACCCAAAATTATTGTCTCATAATAATATGCTTATATAGACTAGATACTCAAAAGCTTTCTTACCTTTTATGTGGCTACCTAAATGTCCTTAAAAGAGAGAAAAAAATGGGATTTTGATTTGCGTATGTTTCAAGATAAAACATAGGCTGAATTTCGTATTTGTCCTATACGAAAATTAGAAATTCAAAATTTTTGTACGAAAGAAACATTTCTAAGCTTATCCTTTCAGATGGGGGATATTTTTTGATGGAAAGTTTTAAATCAGGATTAAAAAATCAGCACTTTGCTATTTTTAGAGACACCTGAGATGTGAAATCTTCTTGCACTTAAAGTAACAATAAAAAGCTTGCCAAATGACACCCAAATGGTGCATAAGTTTTCTCTAATGCAATAGGGCAAGAGGAGGTGGTGTATTGGTATTAATGACACATCCAACATTATGTGTCCTTTTTAGTGTCACGAAGGACACTTTAGTTCAATCAATTTCATTACATGTTAGGAAGAAGCACGGTTTTAGGAGGAAACCGAGTACCCGGAGAAAACCTGCACACGAGACCGAGTATGGACTGGAAACCAAACGCACATGAATCGCAGGCCCAACCGAGGGCCGAAACTAGGATCCACAGTGGTGCAAAGCGGGTTAGACCGCTGCGCTAACCCGCTCCCCACCACCCCCACAAGTAAGTGTGTACTCCAAGTGGTTTATAATCCATCTTTTGGCCATTCCCCATTTCCTTACACACCGTATGAAAAAGTGCATTTTAGAGGTAATGCTAGAGGTAGCAAGTTTTTAATCAATATCTGCAATGCACTGCCACCACTTACTGGTTGTTTCCAATTATATATGGGACTCATTAAACTGGGAAAAACTCAGCTGGGAAAGTTGCCATTGGGCCAATGGTTTCTAGCAGTTTTTCTCAAGTTACTATTAGTTGCGGCATGTTGGTAACATGCAGTGAGGAGGAAGAGTGCATTTTCAGAATTCGAAAGGGGAGCCATTCGAATGTAGAAGCAGAAGACAAAGTAGTGTTTTAATCATCTAATCATAGGTAACACTAGTGAAAATCATAATTAGTTAATTAAAAAATAATAAAATTCAAGATCAAATTTAATTTCTACTGGCAATTTAACCACTGGCCCCTTTTCTGTTTGATCATCATATTGATTTAAATTCAACTGCAGAAAACAGTACAAAGCTGCTGCATGCCCCCCCCCCCAGTGAAGAAAGATGAGAATACTTTACCCTCTGAGCCAGATGTAGCACAAAACTGTCCTGTGGTGACCAGAATAAACTATTGGCAGCTCTTCGCCTCAAGGGTCTGGCTTTGTTAATATGAACAATGTCTTGGGGGAACATATTGGAGGGAGGGTTCAGTGTAACAAGAGAAAACCAGCATCGAGTTATTAAAGGTTCCCCGGAAATGAGATGATAAACCTAGTCCAAATCTTTACGGAAACATTCCATGCCAATAAACAGGCCACAAAAAAGAATACACTACCAAGTGACATAATTAGGATTAACTAGTGATTTTCATTCAGTCCATGAATAGATTCACCACCAGTAAACTGGAATTTTCTATGACTCTCTGAAAAATCAATCAGTCTAATGATGTCATCACCAACCCAAATTATTGAATGCTTTCTCAGCCCCTCCTTGTAGACTTGGACACAAACCACCATCAAATCTTTTTGCATTTCCTGGGACCTGTAAGAAATCTAAATGAAGGAAAGAGTGCAGTTTTTCCCTTCCATCCTGTTGAATGCAATGGGTTCAGTCCTGTCATTATCATAGCAACCAATGCAAGTGAGCATAGTGTAAATGTAATCAATTCAGTGGGTTTTTTTAATTACTAGGATTTAAGATAAACTTATGTAACTGTGAGCTATAATTTTGAGCTTTTCCAATTTATTACTCCCAGTTTGGAAAAAACAAATTGGTACATGCCTATTATACCTGGCCAGAATTTTACATTGGTAGCTTTTTAATAGCATATAAAAGGCGAAATTTTAATTAGAGAATTTTAAAACAAAGGATTTCTCTTGTTGATGATCCAATAGCCAGTCATGTTGAGAGCTTGGCAACTATCCACACTCAAAAGGAAGTAAGATTCTTATGATGAGTTCAACATTGGCTTTAGCTTTTTATGTTGTAGAAGATAGCTGATATAAGAGGGCTCTCTCGTGAAGGATGAAAAACTTTGACCCTGTCGGTCCCAAGCAAATGCAATGATGGCTCCTTGATCTCAACGGAATCTACGGGAATCTGCTTTCTCACGAATGCGGAAGATTTCAAGTTCAGAAAGGGCCAGGGGGGGGGGGGGGATGAGAAGGAAGGAGAAGAGACGGGGGAGCAACGGGAACACATGGGGGGGGGGGTTCACTCAACCTGGAATTGTTAACAAGATAACTTCATTCTTTGTGTTTGTCACAGTGACTTATCTAAACAAAGAGTTTGAAAAAAAATTATCATTTCGGAACAAATTTTTAGCACAAGATCAATTATTTTGGAAATTTAACACTAGTTCTCAGGGTAGAAGGGAATGGAATAGATTAATCTTCCGAAGATGGAGATGCAAGTCTTGAAAAAAAAGTGTACTTGGCCTCAACTCGAAACCGGCACCTCCGTATTACTAGCATGGAGCCCAGTACCAATAAGCTAACAAGGACAGGGTGGTAGAGGGGCGATAGATACCATCTGTAGGTGTTAGGTCTGGAAGATGACAATCATTTTTCCAAGTGGATAGCACCGAACAGTATATTTACATAATATCTTTCACAAATTGGCATTTGGTAAGCCAATATCCACTGTTTTTAATAGTACGTTGGCTGGTTGGGTCCCCGTGTGCATGAGATGTGCCCTAAGCTACTCTTAACAGCCAGGGACTAGACCATCAGACTACCAAAAATGAGGGTAGACTTTCGTGCGCTAGAGGGCGTTTTCAAAATGGGGAGCCAAATTTCAATTTAACACCATATGACGTTTTCATTGCACTTATTGGGTGAAATGGTCCATTTTTGGAGTTGTTTTCCTATATTTGTGATTTGTAAAAGGTATAGAGAAGTAAAAAATTAACTACGTTCAATGTATTACTTAATGTAGGCGGGACTTTTCAAAATGGACACGACCAAAATGCAATTTTATAGCAACCTCAAAAGTCATAAAGGATGTTCTTTACCTAACCCAAAAAATTGGGTGAAATGGCCCCAGTTTTTCAGTGTTTTTTTTTGCTATATTGTGAGTGTTTAATTCAACATATAGAGCAGTCACATTCACCACAAAAATGTATTTTCCTAATGGAGCGGCGCTTTTCCAAATGGCGGCCCACTGCTATTTGTGACACACCTTATAATGATGTTTTAATTCGCATAAAATGGGGTAAAAAGGTCAGGTTTTCAGTGTTTTCCTATATTTGTTGATGGCAAATGTATGGAGCGGTCACATTCACTAACTTACGTTATTCCTCTTAATTTGGAAGGCGCTTTTCAAAAATGGCTGCCAAATATAATCTTTAACATTCCTAATGAAGTTTATAGCCAAAAATGGCGTCTTTTTAAATGGCTTCACTTTGTGGTGTTTTGCTAATATTTGTTGATGTCAAATGTTACCCAGAGCGGTCCACATTCAACCCAATGTAAAGGTATTCCTAATGGAGGGCGCTTTTTAAAATGGCCACCAAATGCGACTTTGTTTTTTTTCACACCTTGTGATGATGTTTTAATGGCATTTATTTAGAATTAAGGGGCTAAAATGGCCCAATATTTTTAATGTTGTTATTTATTTGTGATTGTTTTCTCCATACTGTATTTGTTGAGTTTACCTTTATTCCGATCTACCAAAAGTTGCAGTTTTCATTTTCTATTTTTTCCGTACATTTAATTTTAATGTTTTAGTGTATTTCGTTTAATGGCTTTCATGATTGGTTCTTACTATGCTGTTATTGGTGATTATACAATCTAAGTGCTGATAGGGTTGTGAGATTAGCAAGCGTACTTGACCTCGATGAAGTGTGAAATGATCCTGTGACGATTTCTGATTACCGAGTTAATGATAATTTGGCAATGTGCTGAGCATCTCGTAGGAGGAAAAAAAGATTTCCACACGACATACATAGTGGAACATGAGGCAATGTCTGAAAGTTGAAGAAAAAATTCGGGCAGCACAGTTGGGGATTTTCTCAGACACAGGCTTGATATGTTTGAAGTCTGCATCTTTGATTCTTTATATGACAATCTCATTCTGTGAAGGACCCGAACGAACCACAACTCAAAGTCATGCTACCAATTACATTGAATGACACAACAATAAATGGGTGGGATTTACTCCTGTCGAGAATAACATATGGGTTGAAATGATCTAGTCTTGTAGCGGTTTCCCATTTTGTTGAGGTAAAATGTATAGAAGGGTCAGACTCAACATTAAAAACCAATAAGAATCAATAAACAGTATCCTTGACAGAGGGTTGATTTCGACCAGACAACAACCATTACATATTTTTAAACAAATCTATTGGACTTAATTGTATTACTAGAGTATGGGCTGACGTTTGATTCCTAGCAGGATCTTCATCACAAGGCAAACTGACCAAAACAACGATACGACAAACCATATATACAGACAGGAACAAAAGACAGAAACCTAGCAAAAGAAAACAAAGGGGGAGAATGGGAAGGGGGGTGGGGTGAGGGTTAAAGGAACTAGGAGGGAAAGCTGTAAAAGTCGAGAACAATGGAAGTAGAACTTAATTAAAAAAAAACAATTCAGAATCATCTCCAGTTAGCAACTCATCCCAGGTAGCATCAATTTATAAGGCCAGTTTGTAGAGTTATGGTTCAATAAGAACACAAACAAGGAGGAATAAGAATAACGGTTAAAATAAGGGGAGCCTTAACATTTGCATCAAAAATGATCAAAACTTGTCATATGCAGGCATCATTATCATCACCACCTAGATCTGCTACAATGGGGTGAAAGCTCAAATGTAACCATGGTGGGAATGCAAAATCATAGTAGGAGAGTAATAGCACAAAAAGGCATTAGTAATTTAGAAACAGCACTATGATTAGTTGGGACTGGCCATTGATTGACCATGCATGATGAGGAATGATTTACGAACATCGCCTCTTCTATATCTACGTTAAGCTCGGAAACCTCATTACTGAGAACCACCAATAGGAAGAGAACAGTAGTTAAGGTATCACCCGCTATCCTTGAAATGAAACTGAGTATATTTCTATGTTAGGTGAATTTTGAGCTGCCTTTTGGCAGATTACTCATGGAGGACGACGAAGTACATGGAATTTTCCTTGTTACTATTTTGATGCAAGAAACCTGTCGATAATGACTATTTATTGGTGAGTCGGACCCTTCTATACACTTTCCCTCAACACAAATAGGGAAAATATAAAAAAACACATAAGACGATTTCAAACCATATCTCGACAGGAAGGGGTAAAATCATGATTGATTGTTGTTTTAATTCAATTTAATTTGGTAGCACGCCTTGACGTTTGTTTTAAATTTGCTCATTCCAGATTTGTCATGGTAAGAATCACAGATTATATCAGGACTGTTTGCAGCTGACACAGACTTCCACAAATAATCCAAAGCTATGTCTGTGAAAATCCCCCCAAAGTGCTGCAGAATTTTGTCTCAGCTTCAGACATGTGGCCATCATGTCCACTATAATTGTCGTGTGGAAATATTCTCTCCTCCTCGCAGAAGCTTACAGCACGATTTGCCAATTTTATTATTGGCAAGCTGGGCTAAGCGCACAACCCCTAAATCAGCACTTGTGATGTAATATCAACCAATCAAAGCTTGAAGGATAAATCAAATCATTAAATGAAAAACATAACTAGAAAATCATTACTATCAATACAAAATAATTGTAGAAAAAAACAAATGAATGGAACAAAAAACAGCAACAAAGAGGGAAACACAACTGGGCCATTTCCTTTGGCTATTAAAACATCATTAAAGGTTGTTAAATCGCATTTGGCAGAAATTCTTTGGAAAAAGCGTTCTCCATTGGGTATACATTTAAGTGGTGAATTTGACTGCTCGATACATTTGACATCCGCAACATTAGAGCAAAACCCTGAAAAAGTGGTTGTTTCACCCCATTTGGTTTGGCTATTAACACATGTATGAGGTGCTAATTGACATTGGCAGCTATTTTGAAAAGCGCTCTCCATTACCAATACATTGACTTGGGATTTGAACCACTCTCTAATATGATAAAATAACAAATATAGAAAACACTTGAAAACTGGACCATTTTTAACCAAATTTTATGGTTAATTATTAATTAAACACATTATAGGTATTCAATAGCATTTGACATCCATTTGAAAGCGCCCTCATAAGAATAATTTAAGTGGTGAATGTGACCGCTCTATATTCGACCCTTAAACTTACATGAAAAACACTAACAACATGGCCATTTCACCCCATAGAGTGACTATGAAAACCCATAGATGGTGTTAAATCTATTTGGCGGCCATTTTGAAAACGCCCTCTAGCGAAAAAAGTGCCGGGGTAGCAAAGTCTAACCCCTCACTTTTTTGTTATGTCTGATGGTCTAGTACATGGCCGTGAAGAGTAAACTTGGGCACATCTCATGCACACGGGACCCACCCACCAACTGACTAAATACAAATTTTTGATCAAAGATTTTTGTATTCCGTATCATTTTCTAGAAACTTCTTTTTGTGAGACGTTTATGCTAACATCCTGCATTTCCATCAATGAAATAAACAGTGCTGGTTTGCCTTCCATGACAACATCGTGTAATTGATAAGCTAATATTGCCATGTTTCATTCTGTCATCCATACCTTCTTGCTTTTGGTGTACCTATCCACTTTACAACACCTGTAACACCCTTCTTCGCATGTGCTGCATTCTGCTATAAAAACATTGAACAGGTTCTTAACTCGGGTTCCTCCTCGATGGCAACTCAATCATTGTCACCCTAGCGGGATGTCTCCTTCTCCAAGGGAACGTACGAAGGATGTTGTCTGCCGTGACCCGCAAATCCCCTAAAAGACAATTCAAAGTTCAGTCATCACTGATATGCAAACAGTGGCCCATTGTATGTCAAAATTATTACTTTTTATCATGATTATGACATCAATTTAACAGGCAAATAAGTGAGTTTGTTTATTTTTTAATTGTGTTCAAACATTGTGTTCCCTCTTCTTGGACATAAGGTATGGCGCAAATCTCCCTGCTACTGGCCTCAAACAGTTCGATACTGCCATATCTGAACCACATAGTGCATGCACCCTTCTTTGGGAGACCAACCTTCTCGTAAACTTAATTTAGGAGTAGGTTGGGACTTTGGCCTCTATTTCGATACCATGTTTGCTACAAAGCCATAAATGTAACCGATACTTTTGAGGCCCATACCAAGAAGATTTTGCACTGGGCCCAAGAGAGAAATTCAAGTGGTTATTAACATCCCCGGCCCTACCTGCCTATCTATCTCATCTAAGCACTATTTTTGAATTTGTCCACATGGAAGGTAATATCAATGTAAATGAGCAAATCAGAGAAACCTTAGAACTGGTTGTATGGTTTACACACAGTACAGAAGCACTATTTTGATTGGTAACTCAGAGGGAGATCTCATGTTGTGTCCTGTAATGGGCCAATTAGACAGATTGTATCATGGTGGAGTGTCCAGGGGTTAAATCATCACAAGAATAAATTCAAATGGCACCCCATAAGCGAAGATAGATACCACAATTCAACCCTTGGGGACTTCCAGGGGTACTATAGTCGGGGAGGAGAAGTAGCCGACCAATTGCGCGTATGTCAAGTTTTGTCAATCAGCGCGGTGCGGACTGTGCAGTGGTTTGAATGTGTAGAATATGCGGAGCATGTTCGAACAAAATGATTAAAATGTCAAAACGTGCACTATTGAGTCGGGTTTTCGACATACGGACACAATAATCACGTAAGTAAATTTCTGTTTTAATAGCTTAAATGTTGACAGCATTAGTCTTTCACGCTGACATTTGTTCTGCACCGTCAAATTACATCAGACGCGCAATTGGTCGCCTCATTCTGTCCCTGACTATACTGATTTAATCTGAGACCAATTTTTTCCATAATATGGAATGGCCTCTACAAAGGTTTTTAACTAGCAGATTAGGTATAATACAGCAAAAGAAAAGAAAAAGTGACGATAACCTTCTTCCTTCCAGCAGTGAGATAAATAGTCATTTCAAAACAACTCCTGCAATTGTTGTCATTCAATCCTTGGCAATATTTTGTGATACACCCACTTTTGTTAGATAACATTCTTTCCATAAATTTGAATTGGGGTTTTTTGAATACCGGTACACATCCATTCAATGGACTGGCATTTCAAATCAGAACCCTCAGTGACAACAACCCTCACTAAAACAATGACCTGAATTTGCAAAACTCCTGTTGTCAAATATATTTTTTATAGAATGTACCTTGGTATACAGGATTGTATTTTCAGATTTTAAATGGTAGTCATGTTTTTCACCATTAAGTTCTAAAAAATCATGAACAAATGGAATATAAATGTGACTTACTTAATTTCCTGCTATTTTCAGACCTTTTCTATCTAAAAAGTCCAAATGATGGAGTTTCATATATACTAAGGTGTCCTTGAGACATCTTGCAAGAAGAAACTTGCCATCTGCCTCCACTGAAATGTAAATAAATGGTAATATCTCGGAGTGCCCACAATGTCGGGCTAACATTTCCCGCAAATAAATTGTGGCCAGCATGGAACACTTTATACGCACATAACAATGTGGTTGGTAGCTATGTATAGATGTATTTTACACAACATCCAAATGAGATGCAAGCACATAACGCTATGCCTTATGTGCTTGTGCAGCGCTGGCCGTGTTTCTTCTGCGGAAAGTGTAGACCTGTGAATTTTGTTTTGAAAATCCTTAGTGTTGTGTTATGATATAGAATTTTTAATGTATTTCTTATTAGTAAAAGCAAATACAATTAGGAATCACTGGCAAAAATAAGAGCATTTTAAAGCATTTTTTTTTCCTACAAGATTTTCCAGCAGATTTTTCTTTTTTCTGGATTTTTTTAAAATTCAGGATTTCTGTAAATTAAAAAAAAATATAGGGACCAGGGTTCGCGCTAGGTTGCGTTTCTGCGCGATATACGCACTTTTATTGATTTGAGCGCAGAAAATTAGCATTTGAGTGAAGCTAAGGAGTTTTCTTGCGCACAGGAATTTTATTTTATCATCCCACCAACCTTCCAATTAATCCAAAAAATCGGACATATTATTAAGACTTAAATGATATCTGCATTTTATCAATGAGTTTCGCTAAATAATTACTTAGTTACAAGCATTTGTTCACCCTTTTATCGCGACTTTCGTACCTTGGTATCGCAGCAATATCCTATAACAATATTATCATAGTGCCATTTCAGTCTATTAGAAAATTGTCCATAGGGTTTGCAACTTTGCATTGATGCGCAGAAGACGGTTTCTCGGTTACGACCGCCATTTTCTCATCATTCTGCGCACGAACTTGTGTTTCAGAATGAGGTAACAGGTCATAATTACATTTGCCGATTGGTTAAGCTGTAATTTTGGAAATTTATTACCGATAATTCATTGCCTTTGATTGGCTAATAGTCCAAACCGGCTAACTTCAAAAGCTTTGCTGTATAAATATTAATGAAGAAATCAAACCCGGAAATATGACACCCTAAACTTAAGTAAACATCGGGGGTGGTTTGTGAAACAACGTATCTTTTGTTAATGAAACGAGGTGGTCTTCATGTCCAGTTAGAAGCATGGCATCTACATTTGATTGAATTTCTGTGTTTAGCATTATTTGAGCTTCAAATTAACAAGCCGATGAGGTGGGTTTCAGCAATATCAACGTTGATACAAGTGCATGCAATCTGGCGCGATCAAATTGCAGACTACTGTCAATGTACATCCAATACTCGTGTGGCTCAATTTCGGGTTCGGGTGTGGCAAAAATCTGTTTTATCGGATTTTGATAAAATAAAAGCTCTCATTTTTGTTCCCCCGACCGAAAAAAATGGTGTCTTTTATGAAGTTTACTACTACCAATTAGTAGTAGGCCTACACTGTTACGGTATATTTGAAATAAACTTAGGTATGCTTATCTCATGTTATAATCCACAGACTGAGAAAACTAGATTGATTAAACATGATTAAACTGATAACATTATAACATACATGTAGCGGTGATGCATTTACATAGTGGTTTTTACTCTAGAATGTTACATAAATCATTTCTTTTAGAATGATTTATTGACTTTC
>JAMKCH010042697.1:0-46239 GCA_023653785.1 Ophioderma brevispina | reverse complement strand
TCAGAAAAATCCACTGCAGGAATCTTGCCATTCTAAGCCTACAAAGGTGATGATTTGTATGTTATAGTGCCCTCTATTTGCCCATTCTCCATAGAAAGACGTGTAAAACGAGATTTTTAAGAAAAATCATATCTGCCCGCAATGAAATTTCATAAAATTTTACACAGGATGTAGGTAATGGATTAAATAATCCAAATCAGTTGTCAAAACTATGTCCTGTTGATATTTTTTGTTACTTTTATTCTGGTTTTGTCATACAAGACTTTCAAACAGCTGTGCGGTAAGTACTTACACGTCACTGGAATGTTTCTCCTTATCTCTGCAGGCAACCACTTTGCCAAACGTACCTTCACCTAATGTGCTCAAGATCTCATCTATATCAGGGAGGAAAACAAGGAACTGCATTAGAAAATTATCTTTATAGCACCGGAAAAAAAAAAGTAAATTATGAAAAACACTTAGAAGCTAACACACCAATCCATTGCCTGTAAAGTTTGTTTCTAGGAAAAAAAGAGGGCTGTAAGTTTTGCTCCCTAACACATACTGTTTTACACATCAACACCATGTGTATCTGACTCTTAATAAAAACTGTTTTCATTTTGTGTTGCCAAGCAGACCTTACCTGTACTAACACATTTACATCTACGATAAAACAAGATGTAAACATGACAGATTACAAATGTATTTTATCTAAGTTACTTTAAAATCCAACAAATACATCAAATTGATGACTTTGTGCATTGCCGTGAACATTCTTATATATTTTCCTGCATCTTACAATCTCCACTTAATTGTTTTTTTTTCTTCTAAGTACTACTATGTACTACTAAATTGGTGCCTTATTAAAAGGAGTCTCTAATTGGAAGACAAATGATCTTCTGATATTAAAATATGGTGCATTTAAATCCCTATTTGAGTGCTTATGCTACAGACAGACAGACAAAAGAAAAAATAATAAAAATATAAGAGACAGGGACGCCTTCTTGTTAATGTATAATGTACTATGAGTAAATGTATGCTTTTGGTGTCTGTTGTTTTAACTTGTGGGCGTCAATGTATGTGTACATGTATGAATTGCGTTATGAGAGTTGAAGATCACACAAACTGGTTAAAATTAGTTAAACCAAAGTTTTAAATCCGGGTTTGTCCCCGCTAAGCGTGGGTGGCCGGATATACCTCACACTCAGCAATATTGCTGTGTGAGGATTTATTGGAGCAAAAAATAATTGACCAATTGCCCTTCCTGACGTCAATCCAGTTTTCAGCGGTGGGCCATAATTTTGGCATGTTTTACGAGGAGTCCATCTTCCTGATTTTACATAAAATTTACTTAAGTATCTAATGTAATTTTGGGTCAATTTACCCATTTTAATTGTAAAGTTCTGTGGCAAGACACTCCAAATAGTAGATTTGGGCAAAGAAATGTTATATTGAACCTAAAATCCCCCTTTTACTGCCACCATTAAATATTTTAATGGACATAATTATGTCCACTAAATGTAACATTACATTAGCAACAAACTTTTTTCTAGATTATATTTTGGGTCACTTATTCATATGAATATCAAAGCCAATTTTCCATACTATCCTGTTTTCAGAATTTTTACTAACAAAATACTGGGAAGGTTACATTTGAAAGACCAAAAATGTGACAATGTGTCCTAAAAAGTGTAACATTCACCCATCAAAAAGTGTGTGTATAACATTCACCCATCAATAAAGTTCCAAATTCACCCTTCAAAAAGTTCATATCTTACAACTACCAATTTTGCTTTTGGACTTTCGTAAGTTTTAACAATAGGTCAAAACACCTGAGAGATGGCCCAACAAAAAATTGTTACTGAAAATGTGTTTTTTCTAGATATTTTTTCGTTGTAAACTAATGGAGGCCCTCTCGTGACACATGCTTTTTAGAGAAAAAAACACATACCATTTTTTAAAATTACATAATCGTACATTGTGATTGTATTAATAAGTGTTAGAATATATTCTTGCTTGGATCCTCAATTCCATGACAACATACCAGGTTTCATTATAGATAGAAGTCTACACAAAAACAAATTAATGAACCTATATACCTGCACATGCTTCAATAAAACAATTGTAAAAATGAAATAGGCGACACTGAACCAAAGGAAACCAAACAATGGTCTCCCAGATCCCATTCAGCATATGCCATTAAGTTTTGGTTTGGTTTTTAAGGTTAGAAAATACCCAAACAATCAGCAGTCGCACGCCCACCAAATTGACAAAGAAATACGAAAAAGGTCCACTTTTTTGCTGATTTTGATAAAAAAAGGTCCACAAATTTGAGCAAGCAAAATTTTAGTAAGAAAGTCCACTTTTGGTGATAATAAAATGTTCAAAAAGTCCAAAAAAACAGGACCATTTTAGGGGGGTTTGGTCCACTTTGCCAAAAAAAAAAGTCACCTTTTTTGAAGTCCAGTACCCCCTGGTTCAATTTTGCAGAGCTTTTTTTCTTACGGGACCAGGATCACTTTAAAATAAGGTTCTTGAGACTTCAAATCTATCTGAACATGATCATTGATTGATTGTATTTAATATTTGCATGTTTTACTAATTTGTTGTCTTGTGTTTCTGTGTACTAAAGGCCTAGGTTTATCTTTAAAAAAAAATTCCGAAGCGTTTGTAGTACATTTCTTGTTGTAAGAGGTCACCACGCCCGAATATAGATGCCCATCCTCATCGTCAAATCACACTAGATGCGATACGCCTTCTTCCCGGTGAGGTCTTCTTTTTCTTGCGGCAAATTGACATAACCACCACTCGACGTAAAAACATCGTCACCCCAAAACCCCACAACAAGATCATCATCGCCAGTCGGTCATTACAGTCGGTGATGTAACACGGTCATCCACGACCAGGGAATAGTGAAGGCACACGACAGTGAACGGGCAAAGGGTATCGAGATGGATGGGGACGGGTGTGTATTGTGTTGCCACAGGTTTCGTTTTTACAGCGAAGGACATATAGACAAAGATAGACAAGGGATGATATGAAAAAAAATAAGCATTAAAATCCAATGCCTACAATTGTAGGCTGTGAGAAAAAACAAATGTACGAACCTATTCACAATCATACCGCTTTCAAAAGGGACTTCATTTTGGCCGCTACCAAAATTTGTGACCAGTCTTTCATTCTTCGAAGCTTCCGCTCATTTTACGGCATTATAAATATAGCTCTTACAAAGCACCCACACTTTAATCTTAGAGTAACTTACAGATGCTTCTCAAGTATTTAATCACAATTAATCACCTCTCCCTTGGCAAAATTAGTGATCCATAAGCTCCATTCACTAAGAATTTATTGATTAGAAAATGATGAATCGCAAAAATACACAAAATACCAAAATGGCGGTTTTTACCCTTCAAACTGAGACCAGTGTGAGTACACATGTACGCAAAGATCTTTACCTAGTTCACACCGCTTTCCCAACAATATTTTTGATTCACGTTATGCCAAAATGCCTATTTGAAAATTAAACACCCAAAAATGTAGAAGACAGATTGTGTAAAATACATGTATCTTGAAAGTATCACATGATCCAAGTATTGACATTTTGAGTATGAGATTAAAATCATATGAAAATTTAGTGACATAATAGGGCAAGTAAGAAAACAACCGGAGGAAACAGTGAATGTAATTAAAAATTTAAGAAACTTTCTACTGATATGAATTTCAAATGAAATACTCTTAGAAGAAAAGCAAAATGAAACTAGATGCTTAACTTTCACACGTAATTAAGATTAAGGGCAGGAATATCTCCGTTGGTGCATGCAATATAGAGAAGGGTCATTTTCTAAATAAAATCAATCAAATGTCTTTGCAGGTTTGGGACTGATTAGAAAACCTAATTGTATCCCATCATGCACTTCATATAGGAATTATCAGCGGGCTCATGTATGGTTGCCTTGTAGAAATTAAAGCCCAAATATAGACAGATGTGTGAATTTATCTCAGCCCACAAATGAAATCACTTTGTTCAATTTCAGACAAAACGCCACATTTCAAGAGTTCTAAGATACCTAATACAAGTAAAAATTAGAATCAATACGACACACCTTTAGATCACCATACAGGTGGTTGCAGTTAAGGCAATCGTATTGCAGTAAATAAGAATCAATGTAACAATGTACGCTACATGTTGCAAGAAAAGATATTTTAGGAAGCCTTAAAAAATTGAACTTTGTGATTCAGTTCCAAGCTATCAAAATAATGGTGGGTATTGACATTGTATGTACAATATCATCCAGTACGTACGTACTCCAACAACTCTGCTCAAAAATTGTGGAAACATTAATTTTAGCAATGTTACAAGTTACCTCGGACCAATAGATGAACATCAATACACCACCTTCTAAAATACTATAGTATAGTCGCCGTCACAATTCCTTCTCTGAAATAGGGGTCTACATCAGTGCGCGAGAGTGCTGCGTGTAAGGCGATCTATTGCATTTCATTTGAACGCATGTCTTTTGATTGGCTGGAGATGGCGGGAATACTGGCGTAGTCTGGACGCAGAAGAACAAAAGAAAAAAGGAATTTGTGACAGTGTATAGCTCTACTTATGACTGCCCCGTCTCCACCCATTGCAAGTTGCTAATTCATTATTAGCAAATAGGCATGTGCAATATTTATGTTCCTCCATGAATCATTCAATGTTAGAAACAACATAAGGGTGACTTGAAAGGAAGGTGGGTGTTGAAAATTAATGGGACATCTGGACAGGTAAGTGATCTTAATTTGCTTCCTTCTTAAGTTTTAGTTGACACGGTGTGAACTTTCATCCAATATCTATTCTGCATTACTCAAAGTTCTGTCTTTAATTATGAAGGAGTAAAAACAACCTTTGTCATTAACATCATTTAATTGAAAATTTCATTAACTTTTTAAAATTTTTGCTTTTTTTAAGTTTTTTATTTTTTTCTTTTTTGAAACTTTTCTGAAATTTATTGATAGGGACGGGCAGGGGTTTGGGAATCCGGGGGTCAATTCGTACCAAGGAACTTGAAGAACCTACCCAAGAGGATAAGACTATTTGAAGTATGATAATGTTGCTGTGTTTCTAGATGAATGGTGTGTCCTCCTGTGACCAATGACTTTGACCGAATGCGCTGCCTACGTGCCGATTGTCCACCACTCCCTTGTTAGCTGTCTCTATCGGTGGGATGTTAGACTGATCGTACTGACATAGCCATATAGGGGTCTGGATAAATCACCTGATGGGGATGGCGACTGTTCCCTCCGATAATTTCGACTAGAAAATTAAAGTTATGTTCAATAATTTACTTGTGAATTAGAACAACATCTCTGTGTCGCAAATAAGGGAAGTTTGTAGTGAGCAATAATTAATTTCGGCGATCTACGATAATAATTTCAACGGCTGTTGGAATGTCCTTCAAACAAAATAGCCGGGAATTGAGCCCTGTAAGTGTTTACGCTCACCCATTATTGTTCCTTCGGTTCAGGGAAGTCAAGTTAGTAGAGTCATTTTCGTGATCGGGTGGCATTATCAGGACTATTTTCACCATGGACGGACAAAATGTCCGGCATTTCCAGCACACCATTGAATGCAATCAGGATCCCAAAAATCAATTCTTTTATAACAAATACGCATTTTTTTGAGCATTACCATCCGCAGGTACAGTTTACTATACAATGACCCATGACTCCAAAATAAGGCGGGCAAGGAAATTGTCCAATTTTGAGGTGGAAAATTACCCTTGGAGGGATAAAAATAAAATATTACAAATCAAAATGAGGAAAATAAGACTTCTATTGCTTTTTTTTGTTTGAAATCAATCGGAGAGCTGCAGTTCCAAAAGTTACGGTGTCGAAACTGTAGTGTCGCTAACAGAAAATTATATGATATTCTTAATGGTTTTGTTTTGTCAAGCTGCGATATTTTAATTTTTTTCCATTAAAAAACTAATCTCCAACAAGCATGAGCTTTTGATCTCCAATTTCCACAATTGTGAAAATTCAAGCACTATTTTCTAATTGAAAATAAACAGGTAAAAGGGATTTCTAAAATATTGATTCCTGGATCAGTTAAATGACAGCGAAGTCGGGTCAGATTCGATTTTTTTACTTTTTCATTTGATCTGTATGCACCACTTAAAAGTGCTATATTTTGCTGAAACCCCATTGAACTTGACCAATTAATTCCAAAGATATAATCATTTGAAGGTGGGCAAAACACTGTAAACAAAAGATATTTTTCTACGCTCCTTTTTTGGCTATTTGTCCAAATCATATTTGCGACTTCCGACTCATTTTGCTTGATCATTCACATATTAAAAAAAGCTTTAAAAGTGTTTCTAGACTAGATTAAATCGCTGATATCTCCAAAGCAAATTTTAACATGTCATCGTTGTGTCGGGCTTTCTCAAAACTATTTATCCTAGAGAATGGGATAAAAAGTAAATAATACATACTATTTTTTGGACTATGCAATGAACCAGAATATTTCCATAGCCCCATGGGAACTTGTTTTTTTCAACCCTACCTGTATGTATTAAGGGGCTTGTTCCGATTTATTGTAATTTTGTTCTCTACTTGTTATGATAGCCGCACTGTTTAACATACACCCCATCAAGTACCGTGGGCACACACTTGCGGTTTTGATGGTATACGCATCATGCGTGTTGCAACGCCCTATTCATACTGTGCTAACAATTGATGGTTAACCACGAAACGGCTGTTTTTTTGTTTATATCTGTGATGAAATGATTTGAGGGTCTTCAAATTTCAGGACGACCATTAAACAATACGGCCTTCATCGGATATCAAATCTATACTACTTCCGGGTAATCACAGGGGGTCCCCAAGACACTCGGAACACGCACCTTTAAACTTCTAGCACTATTTTGATTGGTCCTTACATTTAATAAGGTAATATCATACTGTTAGAGTATGGTTAACACAGCTATAGATTAATGGTCATTTGTCGTATAGTGGGACAACCTAGCGTTACATCATATAAAATCAAGTAAAAAATCATCATTTCTATATTTGGGGGGGGGCTAGTATAGCATTAAAATGATGTACAACACTATAGTAAAACCATACATTTCCTGAAAGCTGAAAGTGTAAGGAACTCTAATATTTGCAATTTGACATTGATATACAGGTGTGCGAGAAAACATATAGGGTGGCAAAAAAAACCAAAAACACATTTTTTCACTTAATATTTTACCTGATTAAAATCTTGAAGCAATTTAGTCCTTACAAGATAATTATAATTTCTTCCAAGGCAGAACTATAGCTTTCAAACCATATAAAATTTGGAATAATCAGCTTATTGGACAGGTGACATATACGGGTGGCCAAAAAATGGACACATTATTTTTGTGAAAAAATCACCTCCGTTTATTAAGAAGTACAAAGTGATCCTAGAAACGTAATAAAATACATTGGAACTTGCTGAATGCTTCGAGAATCACGAACAGATCGGACAGGTAAAAAAAGTAGTTTTGTGTACATTGTGGTATGAAATCGTAGATATCAACTTGTAATGACGCCATATTTATGTAATACATATTTTTATTGCTTTGTACATTTTGTACCTTATAATCAGACTTTGGTTGGCTGAGATTCCTTTAATTGTAAGAAAATTGTTGATCAGTTAATGTATTTAAGTTAACATGTTATTACAGATGACCTTACACGTTCGTCAATGTGAAACACCATACAGGGTGGTATTCACAATTAATATGGTTTATGCTATAAAAACAAATTAATTTCATCCTGATCAATGTGTAATAGTTAGATAAATGGGCCTTTGAAATCTGAACATCATACAACTTTTCTATGGAACAGTACTTCATTGCTATATCTTTCAGCAATCCTGATCTGTTTGTATTCTTTTTTAAAAGTAACGAAATTACTGACCATCGTCTCACATATGTGAATAGGCATCAATGGCAAATGGAGTTACTTAGTACATTAATAATTAGTTAATTGTAACTAATTATGGCATTATTTAACTCATGGAAACTGAATAAGTATTTGTTCATTTAACTTATGTTGATTGACTTAAAGCATTTATTTTGTTAGGTAATGCTTTGTGTGTTTGAAAACGATCGCCATTACATGCAGGCTATTGTTAACTGTTAATTAAATCAGAGCTAAGTTTAATCACTTAAAAAGGTTGAATTTTATTTAAGTACTTGGATTTTATACTAATATATTTATGGAACCTGTGCAAGAGAATAAATCTCCATATCACTATTGTTTGATTTTACAACGCATTTGAAAATCAGTAAGGTTCAACACCCACCCAATTCCCATAGTAGACTTAACACAGGAGGCTGCACCGCGCTTCCGCAACCGCGGCTCCTCCACGTTGACTTCGTTACATTTTGCTTAATTAAAAAGACAACGATAAAACGTATGTGAAAAAATAATGCATTTTTGAAAGAAGATAAATAGGCTTTAAAATAACCCAACATTGATGAGACTTGGACAATTTATCTTGTATCACTTTGCTAACCCAAAAAAGTTTAGTGCATGATGTAACGTCCTGCCCAAAATCAATGTGTCCCACTATTACGACACTGACCTTCGATGAAACAACAATTTTGATGGTTACGCTGAGGGTATCTCAAGTTGTGTCCCTGGCCACTCAAGACAGATGTATCCATGCCCAAGAATCGAGTGAAAATTGTTACTCAAATACAATCTCAGAGTTTTCATCTGGTAACCAAACCTTTAAAAAACTGGAAATAGAAAAACAACAACCAAGATGCAAATTCAATTTACTTAAATTGAAGAAATCTACCCTGGCTCTGAATGATCTTGTGGTGCTGTAGGACTCATTAGATATCTAAATCCTTGTTTCTACTGTGTTGAATACCTCCTCCGTCTTCTTTGTGACGGTGACCTGAATATCTACTGGAACTTGTTTGACCTGTGGCGGTGATGTGAGCGTGGCCATGGTGTACTAAATGAAAAAATAATGCAGAAACAAATGTAAAAAAGTGTGACCACATGCAACACACAATGTAAAACGGGGGAAAGGCCATGGACAAACTAATAAATCCCAGTCATTCGCTATTGCTTTTTTCTAATTCCATTCTACCACCGCTTGCACGTGCACAAACCAGGGATAAGAATTTTGTTGCTTGTTCAAAATCAATGTCTTTATTTCCCCAAAGGAATCACCGAAAACAAATTGCTTGCATACCTGCTGGGTGTGATGTCTTTTTGCCTTTTGAGGGCTCCGCCTTGCCATTTTTAACCACATCCCATTATGCACTATATTCCCCAACTGGGTGCTTTCCCTAAACATCGAGTGCAGGCTCAACCTTTCGAATTTGGCAGAGGCGCACAAGGTCAATTTTTGGCAAACCTGGAAAGTACACTTTGAAACTAGAAATTTTATGTTCTCGGCTTTCGCACTCACTATAATCAGCTGTGGGCTGCTCCATAAAAAACTTAAAGGTCCATGGACATGCTTTAGACATACTTACAGTATAATACCACCAAAAAACGGGTTTCATTCATAGTATGTATTGGTATCAATGTAAGATCTGCATAAAGCAGTAATTGAGAAACCGTACATGTATATTTGATAAAAATTGGGCATAATATCATGTGTTTTGGACAAGCTTTCAAAGGAAATTCCAAAATGAAAGTGATTATCGCGCTGGCAAGCGTGACCCAGAAGTGACGTCAGAGTAACAAATACGCGATACGCGTCATGATCGTCATCGTGAGCGGACGTGCGCGTGGCCCAGTTTTCTTGCATACGTACTACCCGGGGATACGTACACAGTTGACTTCTCGCGATATATGCGTCGTACGCGTTGGATTATATGGCATAATTTTTGATTTGATGCCTTAAAAATTACGATAATGCGCTGTATTGTCGATGGCTGCACCGGCGGTGACCGTACCGACAAGGAGAATCAGAAAAGAATAGCTTTATTCACGTTCCCAGACAAAGAAACCAACAAGAGATACCTGGAGTGGGTTTTGTTCGTCCACTTAACAAGACCAGACTTCGTCGCCCCAGGTATTTCACACAGTAAATTTTCGAAATTTGAATTGATTTAATAATTGTTGTGTTGATCGTGTTGATGTCCTATTGGTCCTGCTGTTATGCAGGGCACTGTGCACGTGTCACGATGCGAGCTTTGTTTACAACTTGTTACTCTGACGTCATTAACGGGGTCAAATCCAACTCCAGCATCTTGATACGCATTCGGCCATGCGTTTTGAACTGGGCCAGTACATACATGTAGGTGGAGGTGTGACATGTGCGCGATATTTTTGTAACATGAAAGCGATTTTTAAAATAAATATTCAAGCCACATACATGTAGTTGAATTTGGTATTAAATTGAAGCAGACTTGAAGGACAACAAGATGCAAACAAGTGATAGTTTAAAAAAAGATTAATCATGTTCCACTAACTGCTTGTCGATTACAAAAAATTAGAAGTGGAGGATGAGCAGGCGCAGGATGAGCAGGCGCAGCATTTCATGAAAATTGACCCCACAGGGGTCACATGCTTACAAATTTCATCTCATCCAGATATATTCTAAATATTATCTTACAACCACATCAGTAAACTTTTATGTTTAATTATTGTTTTTAGGCTCATATTTGCATTTTGGGCATAGCAGATGCCTTGCTATATAATGACTTTCAATGGTAAAATTGGCAATTTTGAAGCCTTGCGCAAAACTATTTCGCTGCACTAGGTACCTAGAAAGTTATATAGCTTTGGAAAGCTTGTACTTTAGGATACCAAATCTGCAATTATATAAAAGGCAGTTGCCATAACTTTTGAACTCAGAAGTGTTTAAAATCACATCTTTTTCATCATATTTTGGACATCAGCGGGTGCCTAACTCCTTTGGGAATAGTGTTTTATTGGTCTCAACTGCATTTCTGGAATCCTTGATCCTTGATTAGTAAGCTTCAAATAAATGTATACTTTTGTAGGGGCTGTGGGTTCCTGATGAGAGCTAGAGCCTTTCACACCAATGTCCATGTATTTTACACAAATGAAAACTATGTCACACAAAACTGGCCCACCTTGAAACGCATGGCCATTCGCGAAAACAGGAGAAGGCCCTGTCAGTTTTGGTATATTATATTTATCCTTGAAATTTAACACTTTCCCGATGTTCACTTTTAAAAAACAGGAGAAGGCCCTGTCAGTTTTGGTATATTATATTTATCCTTGAAATTAAACACTTTCCCGATGTTCACTTGAAAAATCTGTGTTGAGATGTGATCAGGATACTGTTGAGGTACGAAAATGTAAGAAATTAAGAAATGTCTACTCAGCCATGTCCATGGACCTTTAACATGTTAGTGAAAAATACACACGCACAATGGATTGCAAGGTGTTCCTGCCAGCTATGCTGGCGCCCCCCCCCCCCAAAAAAAAATTACTGCTGGAAGCCGATGGCCGCCTTTACCCTCGGGAGATCGCCGAAAACAAATTGCTGCTAATTGCTGCCGTGATGTGTTCCCCTTCAGGACATCCATTCAGGCGGGACCAAGCGCTTAATCGGGCGATCGCCCCATTGAGCGACTACGGCGAATTGGGCGATATTCACCATAAAAATCATACTCACCATTTTTGTTAAAACTTCGGATTATAGTACATATTATATCACCTTTTAATCCTAACTTTTACCTCATGTAGCAGAAAAAGTCCCTGATGAAAATTTTTTTGACCCGCTGAGATTTTAGATATTTGTACATGTATCTAAAGTTAATTGGCAAAATAATTTTTTGTGAAGAATCATTTGCCTTTGTGATCTCACTGAATTTATCTAAAAATAGCAAACCTCGCCGTATTTGGCGATGGAAAATCGCCCAATTGAGCGACATCGTCAGATTCGGCAACATCGCCCGATTGAGCGCTTGTACCCGACTGCATTGCTGCTACAGTACCTGTAAGTAGTAATTTCTTATTCTTTGATTTTTAAAAATTCAGCAAAATTCAGATTAAAACCCCACAAGGTCAACCTCACAGCAGACATCGCCCGTGACCAGTTCTGAAAAAAAATCGTCAAATTCGCCATACCTGTTTCTGTCAATAGTCACCGTGCGTTTCAACAATGCGGCAGCACTTCATATAGCCGGGAGCGGACATCCGGGAGTTCAACAAAATCTGCTTGGCAACTGCATGGCAACAACGTGCATTATTCGATGCGCGCTGCACTCATAGTGTCATACGATGTGCAGCTGAATTAAAGAAGCAGTTTGGCAGTTTTTTTTTCCCCCGCTATTCGGGGATTCCCTGGGCTTCCCTTGTTTTTTTACCGCGATGTACGTCAGCACATCGCCGCTCCCGGCTATACAAAACACACGATCTTGTTCAAACCTCCAATTTTCCGCAAAGAAACCGTAATATACCCATAATCCCCTCCTTACTAAGTTACCAGGGGCATTTTCATCAGAAAAATCCGAGAAATCATGAACTCGTTAACCTTGACGTCATGCCTCGAGATTTTAGCAGAAGAACAAATGACGGGGTACTCGTACACAACTGGTCGCAATTCAACAACCGGATTTCCAGCCGTTTTGGAGCTTATTTTCATTCAAAATATTTTCTAGATTGATAAATTTCATTATTTCTCTTAAAAATCATAATACTTGCTGTTTTTACTACTGGACATGAAAGATCAGAAACGGGTAAGTTTTTTGAAGAGGTAACTTTTCACACAGATATAGATAGGGCACCGGAAATGCTTTGACGCCGGGTCTCGCTACATGAAGTGCAAAATGGTTTAAGAAATGTGAACTATGACACCGCATGAGAAATGGGGATCGGACACTTCCCATTTCAGCTCATCAGCTTGATCGAGAAACTCAATCTGTAGAAAGCATAATAGTTTTCGCTGCTATCTAGAGATTAGGAGTTAAGCTTCACAGAACGGGCGGTCGCGTTCAACTTTTTTGCGACGCTATTGGTTTTTGTTTAGGTGTTCGGAAAATGGTTGGTATCGTACCATAACATTCCATGGGATATATTCTTGAGTGTATGTGCTTGTCGGAATCTTCTTTTTGTGTCAATTTATCAAATTCGAAAAAATCCCTTATGAGCTGTCCTCATCTGGTTGTTGTGGACATTGGAAAACGTGCTGTGACAGATGCCTTTTCAAACAATGCAGTCGGAGGATGAAACTATGTGGCGCATAGGGGAAATAATGCGACAAGGTAAACGTGCAATGTCCGGCCTCATTTCACATATAGGCATGTAAAGATCAGTTTTGGCAAGTGAAAGGAAAAATACGGCATAAAAGTATATTATGTTTCGAGTAGACCAAGATCCAGACCAAATGATATTCTCTGAAAGGCCGCAACAAGATATTTCAATATACGAAGCTGTGCTCAAACCTTTTGCCACAAATGGAATCGTCCTAATTGTAAGTCGAAGAAAGAATATGTGACGTGTCTCAGCAGTTGGTGACACCACAGGGCACCGCAATTGGACGATTGCATCAACCGTATTTGTTCTGCAATCCAATGATATCGCATAATGCCATCTCATACGTCATGGGACATAGCAGAGATGGTTGCTGCGTGCCTTAATGCATTATGAGGCCGTTGTTATGTCCCTTACTGCCTAGCGGCGAAGTTCGGGTAATATTCCCAACCGAGGAAGCTTTAAACTAAAACGGAGTGTGATGAAATGAACATGAAAATTTAATATTACGGGGATCAGCAGACAGCCACTTCGAATTCCCATTTTTGTTCTTCCCTTTTTCTGATCAACACAGATCCATGTGAATTGGAGTCATACAATGTTTTTAAAATGGATCTACAATATCTGAAATTAACAAAATAACGTGCCGTTGATAACAGTACAGGATGAATGAAATGTGAGGTGCTTACACGCTTGAAAAAGTGTGCCTTTCTACGGGATTAATTGGCGCGGCGAACAGGAACAACTATTGAGAGCAAATCTGATAGCAAAGCGATTAAAGTTAGAAAACTGCCATTATGAGACACTCGCGCATGTCGCAGTGTTGTTTGGTATGGGTTGATCACCACACCAAAGAATGGCAAAGTGCGGTCAAAATGTGACAATTTTCACCGGAATTAACCAAGATATGAAACGAATTAAGGTCCAGAAGCCAATATGCAAGTTCTGTAATTTAGTAGTCAACAAAATTACAATACATTATGTTGCGTTTAGCCGGCAAAGGTAGACTATTGTGTTGTGAGGGAGCGATCGGTACTGTATGCCAAAAGATGTTTGATTAGGCCCATGTGTTCGGCCCGCCCATTCTAGGACTGATACATGCCCTTCTAACCGTAAATGGGGCCATTTACGGTTAGATATTTCGAACAAGCAGTCAAGCCGAACCGTCGCCAGCGAAAAAAACACCAAGCATGCCAAGAGAAAAAATGCGACGCATGGACATGATGGATGCAGGATGGATGAGGCATGCCATGTGGCATGTTGTGAGGCTTGCAGAACTAGTTTATTCATGGAGAAAGTCATTGTGTTTATAACCGATTGCATGCAATGTTGATGCTGTTGGGACGTCACTATAGATTCATGTTTCATGTGGTCATGGCCCGCCCGTTCATCATGTTCATGGACATGATCATGATGGATGTATAAAGGCACAAATGACGCATTATTGACAAATCCAATTCATTCATTGCACATCATGACATCACATGCATGTACGGTCATGACGGTTTACGCGGCTTGATAAACGATTGCTATAAATCGACGTATACTTGGATGAAAAATGATCTACCCACCTGAATTGTGAGGAAGTTCCTCACTGTTGCAATCAAAACCTCCGTAGCTCTGCCGATTTCTTTCTCTTGGGGAGAAAATACGGAGTATTTTCTACTGAAATTTGTCTTGGACATAGCTCACCAATCGGTAATCATTCATAATGGGTATAATGTATTGCGTTTGTACACATTAAACGATTTGATTGGACAATCCCCTGTATTTCATACAATTTGCCTAAGTAACATCCAATAAAAAGAACTGTTATATAAATTATCGGCACCGGATACATACGGCTCTTCAATTATGCGAGTGAATACATTTTTACACTAAATGTACGTAATAAAGTTCTTTGTTTTCCTTCTCACAAGATCAATTTACTTTTTTCGAACTGTACTTCCAAAAAAATGCAATAAAACAAAGCCAACTGCATATAAGAAACTTTAATCTAAAAAGTCTTAATATTTTTCAAGTGCAAAAGATTTCCTTCAAAATGGGGAGGACGGAGGTAATATAGAAAAGCGTCTCTTCCATAACGGCTTGGGTGGAATGCTGATATACAGTATTGAGTATTGTGTGGATTGGAAGTTCAGTGTGACTGTATACTACATAGTAGAGGCTGAAACACGACACTTCAGGGGCTGGACACGACCTGCTCGATTTGAATTTAGGGACGCACCATTAGATTTCGGAGGGGGGGCTAGGGATTTTTGAAGGAAAAAAAATTGTCTCAGCATATGACCCCAAAAGATATTATATTGTGCTCCACCACACACTGTGAAAAAACTTTTGCTCACTACACACTGTGAAGTTTTTTTTAATGAATATCACAGGTAAAAAAAAAATTGCAGCGCGCGCGTAGGCAAAGTACAAGCGCGCCGGAACTGAAAGGCGGCACTGGATATACGCGAGCGTCGTCACTTCATACTTCAGACAAGACAAAGTATAGTAGTAAAAGAAATTCTACATCTTGGTTGTAAAACTTTCAATGCCAATTAGTGAAATGGTTAACTTCAAAAACGTATACCAGATGAACAAGAAGGCCCCTTAACTGACCATAGATGGCATTCACCTGACCATATTTGTTTTCATTTGAAGATTATACTTTCAACTATAGCAATTTGAAGATTTGCCCACTGGACCACAGAGGACCGTGTTTACTTGGATACCAGAGAAACGAGCTCTAATGTATTGAAACAGTCTTTTGTGGTCCAGTGGTAAATCTCACGCCTAATTTTTCGAGAGGACCAGGTTCGAGATCGTGTATGTATATTTCGTTTTTATTTAATTAAATGCTCGCCAGTTTCACCGAGTTTCTATATAATATTTGCGGGAATATTTGTCTAATAATTCTCTCGGGTTGTATCATTTACTTGAACCTCGCGTACATTGAATTGAGTTTCGCATCGTCATAGATTCTGCTAGAATCATGCATATAGACCATCTCCTTCTAAATACTTAATATATAATTACGACCGCTTGAGACTCTAAAATAAAGACTGTATGTAATACATTAGCGCTCGTTTCCCTGGTATCCACGTAAACGCAGTTCTCTGTGGTCCAGTGGAAATTCACGCCTAGTTAGCTCATAGGTCATAGGCGAGCTAACTCCGGTAGAGTTTGAGGAAGATTGATCCTGTAATTGATGGTCGGCCTAGGCATCCCAGTCATGTTTCGATGGGGAGCAAGCAGGGTAAATTGGTATCTGCTCCACCCCATCTGCCTAAAGAAATTGTCTCACTACAAGTGGCCCTGTGCGGTCGGACATTTGTCGTCTTGCAGCCGAAAAATTGTTTACATAACACCCTTCTTGTATGTACTGTGGCAGACAGTGGGTTTTCTAGAATGTCCGGGTACACGAAAGCGTTGATGTTTCCATCTGGCACCACCAGTGGATTTTTCCACCATAATGAATACCGGTCCATACCATCACTGAGAGCTACTGAGCTGAGCCGCCACCACAATTCCTGAATACAATCATCTCGGAGGTTCTCACTACGTATCGACGAACCCTTTGTCTTCCATCTTGATGGTCAAGGGAGTGTAGCGGCTTCGTCCAGAAACACAACAGTTCGCCAGGTTGAGCTGTAATCTTCGTGGTTCGAGCCCAGCCAAAGTCGATGAACTCTTGGTGAACAGTGCGGCGTGGACATTGGTCCTTTCGTCTTGCTCGGTAGTTAAAACCAGTTAATAGTTTTGGAGACAGTTGTCATTGTTTTTACTACTTCATATGTTGGCCAACATTTCATATTTCAGTTTTATAGGTAAGGACACCACAGAGAATCACTTCCACTTGTTGTGAAATTGTCAGTGTCGGATTTCCACTGAAGGTGCCATTGAACTTTATAACAGGGGTCAAATGTAATTGGACGTATTGTGTAAAAAAATCTCACAATGTGTTCCTGAGCCATAAGGTCAGGAAAGCGTATAGTTTGCCCCTATATGGGATGGATCGTTCAAGAGCTATTAACAAAAGGTCAAAGGTCATTTCTTTTGCATACATTGGGGTAAAAATGTAAAAAAAGCACGGATTTAAAAAGGAAATGGTCCTCAAATCGATCCTTTACCAAACCGTTTCATATTAAGAATAGTTTGCCTTATCTGAGGAATTCGTTACCAGGTGACACTCGAATGGTAAAATCCCTGTCCATGACTCTATTGAGTCAGCAAATTAGGTTGTTACCATGGTAAGAGTAATCCGGAATGCAAACTATTCTTAATATGAATATGATTGGTGGAAGAATTAATTGGGACCAGTTTAGCGAAATCCGTGCATTTTTTTTTGCATTTTTGGCACACTGTAGGCCGTAAAATTAACCTGTTTTTAATTAACTCCTGAACGATCCATCCCAGATGAGGGCCCAAAACTATACCTTTCTGAATCCTTACGACTAAAGGTACATGGTGAGGTTATGCAAAAATATCATCCAATTTGACATTTGACCCCTGTACAAACTTCCAATGGCGCCTTAGGTGGAAATATGACACCGACAATTTCAAACAAGTTGGAAGTGATTCTTTGTGATGTCCTTTAAACCTATAAAACTGAAAATCAAATTTGCCAATAAACATGAAGTGAGACAACAGCCCCGGACTATAAAGCAATTCCGATTTACAGATTGGAGGGAAACGTTGATTCCATAGTGTCTCCACAAACGCAGCTAACGACGAAAGACGCTCGTTGGCCATTTTCCGGGCCTCGCGCTACAGATTAAGCAGTCGGCGATCATCTCGTCTGGTCGTCAATCGTGTCAATCCTGAAGATTTCGTGGCTCAAATGACCCACCTCTCGGTGATGTCTGAGGATTGTAAGACCGGCTCGAGGAGATAAGCGACTCTCCAACATTGAGGGCAATGAGTCCCATATGGGGCAATATAGGATACTTCTGGGTCCAAATAGGTAACCCATCTGGGCCCCACCTTTTTTGTCATTGGTATCACGATGGTCAATTGGGGTAGTCCATCGAAAAAAAGGACCCTAGTCCCCTCTGTGACCTGGGCAACCGAGCGAAAGCGCGAGCTGCGCGATCGGTGGCTAGGTCACAGCCGGACGAGGGTCCTTTTGTAAATGGAATACCGTAAAACTCGATCATAGGCACCTTTGGAATTCTCGAGAAGGGCTAAAAATCATAATTAGCGCCCTCTTGTAACATAAAAAGTCAAAATTACTGTCAAAATGCCCGAATTTAAAAGGACGACACTAAATGTATTGGTCGCTATAGGGCGCCTTCACGGAAGGTCAATAGATTACCTAAGCGTATGGACCTGTCCGTTCCAGAACAACCAAAGCAACCAGAGATTAAAAGAAATCATTTGGGCGAAATATCTGAAATGTTAAAGGGGAACCAGGTGATGTATTGAATTTCGCGTGCCTTGATGATATGGTATCGAATTTGGCAGCGCGGTGCCCTTAGGTTTGCCTTAATGAACTGGACAGCCCGGTTACATTGTAATACTGTGATATCAACGAGGTTCTATATAGATAGAGAGGCGTTACGTAATCTTTAGAAAGTCACCGTCTCGCAATGTTTGCCGACCACAAAGAAAACCTAGAGTACCACAATAGAAACAGCAATGGTGCCGTCCGCTTCGTCCACATATGTGGTGCCTTTGCATCATACACAATCGGTAGGATACAAATTAATGTATGTTTTGAGGTGGCCAGGTGTAATAATAGTTGTAAACTGGATCATTGTTCTCAGATACTCTTTTTTCTCCCCATTACTGCAATGCGCGCTTAGGTGAAAAGATGTATTCATGAGGCGGTTTATTAAATCAAGACGACTGAGTTCATTTCCTTCGTTGGTGGCCGGGGTAGGACAAAATTTAACCACCCAATAGCACCCAACATCCAACAACTGATATTTTGGCGGATTGTTTGTTATCGAATTGAAATTAGGTGTATAAAGAACCAAAACTGATAATTATTCCGTGCAATATTCCAACAAGGTCAGAGCCAGCACGGAAGATGTTGCGTCAAGTCACCCCATTGGTGATAATCTTCGATAATTTTATAGAAGATTTCGTGCTAATCGTTCACAACTACGGAGCTACTCTTCATTCAACCAACCCCGACAACCACGCTGCAAAAGGACAAGCACCGACTCTACTATGGCTCCAGAATAATGATTGATTTCCAAACTTGATTTCAGCAACTGGGACTGAGAAATGTTTCATGTGAATCAAATCTATGATTCAACGTGACGATCACGCCAATGTTTTTAAATCTTAAAAAACCGTTTTATGATTATTATCATCATCGTCGTAGTCATCATACATTCATCATCATCATCATATAATCATCATCATCATCATAATCATCATCATTCATCATCATGTTCATCATCATCATCATCATAATATCGTAATCATCATCTCATCCTAATCACATCATCTCATCATCATCATCATCATCGTCATCGATCGTCATCGTCATCATCATCCTAATCATCATCGTTGTCGTCATCATCATCGTTTATCATCATCATCGTCGGGCATACATCATCGTAATCATCATCATCGTCGTCGTTGTCACATATCATCATCGTCGTCATTCATCATCGTCGTCGTCATCATCATCGTTCATCGTCATCATCATCTATCATCATCATCATCCACTCGCGTATATTGCCTGTTAAAATAAGATCAAGTCTAGAATCGACCAATGGAGCTTCTTTCATTTGTGCTTTAGTTATCAGGGAAAATTGGAAAACATTCGTCATATGCGAAAAAAACAGGTAGCGCTTTACTTTTCCCTCCATTAAAAATTTATGGCACTTGTTTGGACCATAAGGGTATGAGACAGATAAAGAAAAGGACTAAAAATGGGATTTATTATTGGATTAACCCGCGTGGTACAGGAGGGGCTCTTCTGCTACCACCTCTATCCCTCTTCTCGAGAGTCAAGGGGTGACCAAAACAATGTTTCAAAGAACACCCATGTCTGGCAATTACTGGACCAGAGTCTATTCATGGCAAGCATACACGTTGGATAGCTCAGTTTTAAATCACCCCACTATTTGTACCATACCTATGAAGTCATGCATGAATAAATCACAGGTGGAATACTTGTCAGAACAAGTATCTTGTCACTCACGATTATATTGGATTATGCTACTATGTGATTAGATTACAGATTGACTACGAAATTTAAAGGCTTAATTGCGCAGCGCGGTTTCCTCGGGTTTGCTTCAACAACTGACTACTCTATTGTAACAATTATATTTTTACACTTGTATTGCAGATTAAAGGGACTACATGAGTATCCAAACAAGCCTGAGCTAAAGAACAAAGTGTTACAAAGGCCAATATCTTTCCTTTTTGTAGGTCATTTGTCATCTATACGTACAAAGATTCAAAAAATGAAAAACACAAGAAATACGTCGGAGTCGTCGTAATTCATCGTCATCGTGTCATCGTCATCATCACCATCATCACAACTCCGCTTGTTAAAAAAGAGATCACAACTGGTCGAGTCCCAGGCGTGGACGGATCACTTTCAACAACCTTCTCACTAGATGAGCTACCTATGCTATCAGCCAAACTAAAAAGTGGAAGGACCAGGGGTTGATAATAAACCGCGGAGTCTGATGCACTGCGGCCCACGAGTCTTGGATGGTGCAGGAGTTCTACAACATGGTGCCTTGCCGGACCAGTCCTTAGCAAAAATCTGGAGGAGGGCTACCATATGCGCACTCCCCCAAACCAAAACAAGCCTGGTTGAAACCCCAAGAACTACCGCCCAATATCACTAATGTGTGTTCCTTAAAATACTTGAGAGGCTGATCCTTGTCCGGGCTGGAGCCAGTCGTCGAATCCCATCTGCCTGACGAACAGCCGCATCAGATGTAAACTCACAAATTTATATTGAGGAGAGCTTTGAAAGCGTCGTAAGGCGGCTTCATCTTGGGAGGACCTTACTGCAGAATACGACACCGTGAGGCACCAGGCTTGACACTCAGCTTTCAGGACCCATCCGGCTCGTCACATTTGTGCATTTCATATGTAACATGCTTGCAAACCATATCTTTTGTTCATAAACAACGCCCCCTTCCCCGACTTTGGGCTACTTCAGGCCCAGATTCGATTCAGCGCGTGTTCCATTGTTTAGGACAGTCAACTTGAACCAAAACTAGCGAGACATAGCCAAATCCGACTGCGACTGCCGTAGATTTTTCTAGCCAGAGTGTCTCGGCCTTCGAAGCCGTTTATCAATGAAACTTGCAACACGATATCAGATCATGTGCCACACATGTTTGCCGACGGGAGGTCAGTAATTGCACAATCTTTATCCTAAAGTCCCTGGGTGTGCGCCATGAAGTGCCTAGCACGGATCCAGTGAAAGGGTTTTAAGACGTGAGGGCAGAGCAGTCGACTTGCGTCGTTCTGAGGAAAGAGTCAAACAGGGCAATCAGTACTGGCTCCCAAGCTGTTCAACTTGTTACATCAACAAATTTACCTCAAACAAACATGTCTACACTTACTGCAGATCTGGCCTTACTTGCAGCATATCTCTAGACATGGAGACTTAAGTTGAGTGAAGCCAAGACCACCGCTACTGCCTTCCAAGCGTAACAACAAGAGGCTCATCGACAGCTTCAAATCAACCTCGGTGGAGCGCCTATGCCTTAAATCCTACACCAACTTATCTGGGAGTGAAGCTTGATCGGCCCAGCGGACTATAGGCAGCATCTCGACCAGTATGTGCAAAGGTATCTCGAGGAATAAACTCCTGTGCTGCCTTGCTGGATTTTCATGAGAACCATCAAAGGCTGTTAGCCCCACTCCATCTGAGTTTCTACCAGTGCTTTCAGGCATTGTAACTGCATTGCTTCGGAGAGATCATCAGACACATAAAAGGGTAGCAAGGCTTTGTTGGATTCCACCAAGCACCTGCTGTGGTAACACTGTACAAAGAATCCCCGCTCGGAGACAGAGATGCCGCTCCCGCGACCTTTCTGTCGACATCGACACGCTAACTCTCCAGTCGTCCCCATTAATACTATCTTACAGACATGGAACACTTGCCTGGCTAGATACCACCAGCCATTCAAGATCACACCTATGGACCTCCCACCTGGTAGCAAAATGGGGAGACTTGAAAAGGATTTCCGCACAAGGAGTCGGATTCGTTTAACAGCCCACTATGCACCAATGGGGGCTGCGACCATCTCCAAGACGGTGTGGTTCGAATAGATTGCGGAGCACATTCTCAATGAGTGCCCTACAGTCGTCCTAGCGGTGGATATAGACTTCTCCAAACTCCAACCAATCTAACAGTGAGCTGCTCCACCAAATTAAAAACATTAAGCTGCTGGCTCATTAAGCAGGAAGAAGATCATCATCATCATCGTCATCATCACATCATCAAACACTCATATCATCATTACCTAGTAACACCACACACCACCATAAATCTCCAGATAAAGGTAGTTCTTGCGACTTTGGGCTTTTCATGGGATGATCTTGTCTTTGGTGGTCTTTATGCAGGCTATGACAAAATTCGAATTTTTATTCGAAGTGGTTTAAAAGGTTAACAATTTATGGGATCCTCCTAAGGTTAAAACGTATAGTTTGCCCTATACCATGAGTTATAGTTTTAGAAAATTGGCAACATACACAGGTCAAGTCATCCTTGGGGTAAAATTTACGAACTGGTCCGATTTTGTTCGAACTGTAAAATTGGTCATTTTGTCACACTAGATAAGTAATTGTTAAATAGATTCTTTGTCTGTTTTTAAAACATGCAAGAAAACGAAACATTTTGATATATCGGGCATTTGACCATTTTTCATATTTGACCCCATGTAGAAAACCGTACCCCCTGAGAATGCATATCCAACCCCTGATTGGGTAAACTTTGATATAAATGCTTTCTCAAAAAACAATTATGGGAGAACAATGATTCTTTTGCCAATTAGTTTGGGGTTGAGGCATTAATCTGTCTAATTTAACGGCACTAATACACCACGACCCCATTCAAGACAATGAGTGTGTAGTTTCTGGTGTTGCCATTTAAATAGAAGAGCTAAGCGCAGTGTTTCTAGATCTAGAATCCTCCTTAGAGGTGTGAGATTGCTCAGCACCTCTATAAAAATCGGTTTTACCACGACTAGTCTTTCGGAAAAAGTAATAAATTCCTAGAGTAGGATACGATTAAACCGGTTTAGGCGTTTGCTTTCTCTCTGTAATTCAGACCGACTGGAGTCGCCAGGCTTTTTTTTCGAAGCTGGGAGGTGATTTGATTTTTGCCAAATAATCCGTAATTTTTCTCGGGTGGGGGGAGATAAGGATGGGCAAGAACAAGTTCTCTTCAGACTACACACTTGCTTTCGATACATTGACCATACACGTACAGCTGTGGATAGGGGCGACTTTCAGGTACTACCTGATCCATTACTTACTAGGGCAAATCACAAGTCTACCCGCTCCTGCCAAGTTCCCATTCGTATTGTGTCATTTATAACACAAACCCCATAGCTTAACCTTTTTAGCGTGAAGAAGCTAGGGATCATGGTCGTAATAGCTATTATTAAGGACAAGAGATTGACTTACATAGCCTGTTTTAGAATTTTTTGCTTTTTCTTTTCAGCGGTATGAGACCAACTCCTACTGATGACACCTTTAGATCTATGATCGACCGTAGCGCTCTACCCTATCTACATCTCATCGCCATTCAGCATCGAACCCGACAGAAGACTGCCAGCTTGTGTTAATCACTCTTAGTAAGAACATCACGTTATTTTCTTGATGACAAAGTTTCACAGGGTAGGGGCAGCGTCTTCGCTGGGGGATCGGCCCCTAGCCGCTTTAAACGGATGAACCATACAGGTAGATGGGGTGGTTTTGGGGGTCCACGGTTGGAGGCCATTCTATCAGATGAAAACTTGATACAATTAATGGGGCCTTACCTTTTGATAAGCCATTGGACGATTTTATAACAACTTAGTTGGGCCAAAAAATGCTGAAAAATTAAGCTTTATTGCGTCCAGGGACGTCAAAACAGTCATTGGTGATTACTCTAGCTTGGAATTTTTTATAGCATGGAAGTTAGATGAGATGGAGAGTACAAGTCCCAATCTGCAAATAATGTACCACGTGGTTATAATCAATACAGTGGTGCATGATGAGTCGGGGTAATTGTCAACGGATGTTTAACCTCCTCAACAGAAGCTCCCAGCATACATGATGATCACAAGAGACGTTACACTTCATCAAATGTGAAAGTGTAATCTTTGTAAACGGGTGGATAAAAATCTCCCTGTTACAGGTCACCAGAGGTTAAAATCTGTAGGGGAGTGAAGAGGCGGTTAATTATGTATGGGAGTGAAGACTTGGCAATGATCAGTCCTGCTCGGTAAATGTACGGAAAACCATGTTAAAAATCAAAGGGCGTAATCTCACCGCTGCACGTTCTTTATAATGATTTTTTCAAAAACAATGGACAATCCGCCTTTAAGTATACTTAAAAGTATTTCTGGCGTTCAATCTCCATCTTTTCATGTAACGCCCTTTCACGGAAAGTAAATTGTTGAAGGGTTGAAGGTTTGCTTTGTTGCGCTCTAACAGAAAATCAGGCATGCGAAGGATTACAATACGTGCACCTGTTTGTTCACCTAAAAAATTCTTAGATTTTTTTCTGCAGGTTGTTATTTCTTTGTATCTCCACATGCTTAGCTGTCTGTGAGGCATGGTCTCGCTAGTTAATTATTGACCTGCCGTGAAAGCGCCCTATAGCGACCAAATATTTAGTGTAGTCCTTTCCAAATTCGGGCATTTGTGACAATGGTATTTCGACTTTTTACTGTTACACGAGGGCGCTTGACCCTACCGCTCCCGCTATTATGATTTTTGCCTTCTAAGGATTCCAAAGGTGCTAGTGATCGAGGTTTTACGGTATTGGGTTATCTATCTTGGGCCAGAACGATGGGGCCCTTATGGGGCAAGTACAAATCACATGCGTGCTAATTAAAGAATTAGTCTCAGATGGATGAAAAAAGACGTACAGTCGTCGTCATGTTTAATTCAACTAGTCATTAGGAGTCACTTAAATCTCATATATTAACATGGTACAAATATTTATTACTTACCTTGATAGGGTTCGATCCGGGGACCTCTATGCTCTATCCAGTCGCCCACTTGTACTTAATGAAAAATTAGTTCAAGTTAGATTATTTAAAGGATATGAAGTTAAATATTAAACTTTTAGGATGATTCATATCGCGGGATGAGTTTAGTAAACTATTGAATGAAGTTTGATAGTTATTGGTACAAAACAACGGAAAATAAAAACATTTTCCACACAAAGGGCTCAAAATGGGCCAGCCCTGAAATGCACCCCTTATATGAGCAAAAAATATACTCAACTGGGCCCCATTTGAAAAATACAATGGGGCCCCATTAGGAAACCCACTTAAAGCCCAAGAAAAGAAGCAAACTCATAATTGATCCATTCTATTTTGCGTATTGGCAGCAGCTAAATATGATTTAAGCGTTGGCGCAACCACTGTTGATTGGTTGGTGGTTTGATCAATCCTGTGTCTACACCGGTGGACGACAAGGGACACTGTTAAAAATAACCTGTAAAATAACAGGAATTTGACTGGCAGATCTGGCTCACCTACATGCAGAACGTTAAAAGAACTGGTCGGAGCCGTAAAAATACGAAACATTGCAGGGAACGTAAACTAACGCGTTGGTAACTCTAAGCTTCAACGTTAATGTGGTTTGCCTTGTTTAAAACAATAATGATTAAGAATTAAAACGTTACTACTACTACAATCCTCTGACCAAATTGTAACGTTGTAGCTAGGCACATACAAACGTTGTATTTCTGTTACCACGTGGTTGTAAAAAAAGTTACATTTCAGGCAAACCAATTTTTGAGGAAAAAGGGCAAAAACCAAGGCGAAAAATAGAAGATTAAAAATAAAATTCTTAACCACGGCATACACTTTGTTTTATATGGTAATGTACACACCATTCTAATTGTTCACCCCCAATTACTTAATAACAATAGAGTTAAACTCATAATTGTTTTTTTTACTTACATAGATTCGGAACCAGGGCCCGTAAGATTTACAAGACCTAAACCTTATTCCATACAATACATGACTTACATATATCAGAGCTAAAATTAAAAATATTAAAAAAAAAAAAAAAAAACCTTTTTAAAATTAAACAAACTACAAAAAGGAGGAATTGAGTTCTACAAGAGTTTTGTAAACTATTTTTAAAAATGTGAAAAATCAAAAAATAAGATTTTGCCCCAATTTTAATGACGTTACTACAACGTTATTAACACATTTTATAGGTATAAACGCATTGCATAGTCTCATGATCTTACATCATGAAAAATAAGGTTAAATTACACATAGAACGTAAATATTATGGAAAATATAATTACGGTCAGCGTATAACTACTACTCTTTTCAAAATGTGTAGTATTATTTTCTCGCCCACTTTATTGAACTTTTTCTGCTCCCAAATTGTAATTTTATGTTAGTATACGTAATTAATATGCGATGAATAATTGTGGCTTACCGTAATTTAAAAGGTTAAGTCTTGTAAAATAATTAGGAATCATTTTTAACAGTGTACGGCACTTCATTGAGAATGGATCCACAGTCTGTGATGCCGATGAACCACATTGGCAGGGCTGGCGATGCCGCATCGCCCCTAATCAGCGTGCCATTTGCTATGAAGAGACCGACTCCTGATGCGATATCCGGTTTTTTAGGTGGCAATTCCTTTGGTGGGAGACTGAGGGCTAGGTGTGTTCGGTCTTAGGGGTAATAGAGGAGGTTTTAATCTGAGTTCTTGCGGGTATCTAGCAGGCCAGTTGTGGGGCTATTCCATGTCTTAAGATGTTGAAAGGGCGAAGCTGGAGAGTTTAGCAGCGTTGTCGGACAGAAAGGCTCGGGCGAAGAGAGCAGTCTCGTTCTACCGAGTTGGTTGTGATTCTTGACAGGGGTATGCAGCAGGTGCCTTGTTGTCCAGCAGGGGCCTTATTCACCTAGTTTGTGCGCTCGTGGTGTTCTCTCCGAAGTACTGCAGGTACAACGCCTGAAAGCACTGATAGGTATCATTCAGATGGAGTAGGGAAGAGGCAGCCAGTGTGGTTCTCAAGGTCTCTCTGAGTACTGTTGTCCAGCTCTTAAGGTGTGAGAGCTGTTGCACCAGCTGGTGGCATACTAAGCAGTGCTGTAGACCAGAGCCAGCAGTGGTGCGTAGGGTCGTTGGGCTGGCACACCCCCAACCCCATGACCGGATCCAGAAAGTCCTGGCACAGGAGGTTATTCCTCGATCGAAGATACCTTGGACGGCTACGGACTCGATCTCGGTGCTGCCGGTAGGTAAGTTGCCGGTCAAGCTTCAAATCCAAGTAGGTTGCTGTAGGATTGTATGGCAGAGGCGCGCTCCATTGAGTTTGATTGAGATGGGATGAGCCTCCTTTAGGTGTTGAGGTGTGAAGGTTGCCCAGTAAGAGTAGCGGTGGTCTTGGCGTCGCTCAGCCTTCAGTCACCATTGGTCTTTACTGATATGCTGCAAGTAGAGTAGGCCAACTGTATGTGTAAGTAAGTGTCGCTTTCTACTTCGATCCAGTTTCTGTCCAAGTGGAGGAGGGCAAGATCATTGGCGTAGCCATATTGTCTCGATGTTGTTCGAGGTAAATCGCTGATATACAAGTTGAAAAGCATTAGGAGCCAGTACAAATCCTTCCGGTGGTACTCTTTCCTCAGATCGTACGAACGACGATCTCTCTGCCCATCACTGGTTTGAGAATAAAGCGACGGTTTGCAAGATCCCGTTACATATGAATTGTACAACGTGACGATCTGGGATGGTCCGTATTGAAGATTGAGTGTCAAGGCGCCCTGGTGCCACACAGTGCCGTATGCTGCAGTAAGGTCCACCAACGATGTGACGCCTGCATACGGCGCTTTTCAAAGCTTTTCACTAATATTACTTGGGTTTACATCTGATGGACAGTGCCGGCCACGAGAGAAATACTGCTTGTAATCAGGCAGCTCGGTGGATAGACGACGGGCTAACAGCCTGGGCCCAGGATATCCTCCCAAATGGAGTTGAAAGGACGTACATCAAAGTAGTGATATGGGGCGGTAGTTTTAGGCTTGTCGACAGGCTGTTTGGTTTGGGGAGTGCTCATGATAGTAGCTCCCTCCTCCAGATCTGGGTAAGGACTTGGTTTTTGGTACAGGTTGGTTACATGTGTAGAAATCCTGGACGCCAATCTGGACATCCCGTTGGGCCGATTGCATCAGGAACGCTAGCGGTTTAGTATCATGCCATGGGCCTTCACTCTTTAGTTGGCTGATAGCAGATTGGTAGGTAAGCTCATATAGTGAGAAGGATGTTGAAAGTGCCCCCCCCCTTGGACACGCCACCTCTGGGGCTCGGACGGTTTGGTCGATACTCTTTTTGACCAGGCGATGTGTTGTGATTCCCTCATCCAATGTCTTGCAAACCGGACCCCATCCATTGCCGAGGAGTTGCTCAGCAATTGCGTTGGCAGTCACTGTGACATTTCGATGGTTTGGATAATTATGCCGGTGAGGCGGTATAGTCTTCCAGGCCTTCATGCTGGACAAGGGGTTAAGTCGGATTCCTTGGACGTCTCGCCCAGCGCCTCACGGCGTTTCCTGTCCCCAGCCATGTTGTCAGATCTGAAGCCTTGGATGACAGTTTTCCCACGGGCTTCAGAACTTAAGGAAATTCATTGTAAAGAGTGTTCACATTCCTCATCCCCAGATGGGACTGGGAAATAACTGCGACGGCAGCCACGTGGAAATGGTCTTCTTTGCTATATTAATAAAGAGGTGACACAGGGCTGTGTAAGAATTGTCCATGGTTGGAGGACGGTTGGTGTCGGGAGGTTGGCACTTCTGAATCAACAACCCGGTTTCTTGAACTCGGTGCCAGTATTTGCCTTTTGCGGAGTTCCACCTGTTCACTGGCTTTGTTGGTAAAACTTGGCAAGGATCCTCATAGCGATACAGTGATTGGGTCTGGTTGGGACTTCGAGAAAGAAAGCGGGTCCGAAGAACAGCTAAGGTTGAATGGAGACGGCCTGTCTCATGGTTGTGCAAAAGCAAGGTCAGGGTGTGTAGACGTATTCCACCTTCCGAAGTTGAAGTGTTGGTTGCTTGGGTGTTGGGTAGCATAGAAGTTGTACCCGGATTTTGAGGATCCAGATCCTACTAGGTAGCTCGATCAGGGTTGGTTTTCCTGTAACCCCAGGAAGTATGGCATTACAGCTCTCCCGCCAGTTGTAAATGCAGGGTGACCGTAAGTTGGTAGTTAAGAGTTAGAGAGTTCTGCTTGGAGCCGATGTTAGGTGGCTTGTAGACCATTGGTGACATGAACACCTGCAAATTGGGTCGTTGCCCATTCCAGGGTGGAGTCTGCTGGTGAGGTTGCAATTTGTTACCATTGGGCTGAGTTACTAGCCCAAAGGTTGGCAATCTCGTGTTTTGGTTAGCGCTCTCGGGTGTGAAGTACTAACGAAGGTGAGGCCGCAGATGTTAGAATTGAACTGTCAGTAGGTGTGTCTTTGGAGCAGAATTGCAAGTGACTTTATGCATATATTGTTGAGTGTTCCGATGATTGTGATGCTGCTCGAGTGAGACCTTCCACGTTAGTTGGAGCATTATTGAGATGCCATCTGACTTGCCATCTGGCTGTGATGCCGGCCCTAATAAGGGCACGTGTTGCCAGGACTGGCATCAGATATGTCCTCTGGCGGGGCATATGATGTGGCAGATTTATAATACTAGTGAGATTTAAAAAAAAAGCAAGGTTTTTTTTTTTTTTTAATCATGTTAATTAAAAAATAGACACATCACAGGTAGCGTAGCCTTCATGTTGATTACTCATAGCCGAACCAAGGCATCAGTTACCGGGGTTTCAAAACGAGGATGGTTCATAATGATAACCCCTTAATTTGATCCATTGAATACCCCTACAATGGCCCCCCATTGGGGGAAAACCCCAGCTTAATTCCCAAGTAAATTGCAAATTTATCACTCGGACCCATTACAAAACACCTGGATAAGGTCCCCATGTAGAAACCAATTCAGCCCATAGAAAGAAGAAGAAACTCATCACCCCTCCGATCAATTGCCCACAAACCCACCAAACCATGGCCCATTTTAGGAAGCCCCACTTAAAGCCCCAAGAAAAGAAAAACCCCATCATTGAACCATTGAAACCTACAAATGCGCCCATTTTTGGAAACCCCACTTACCAAAGGCCAAGTCAAAGAAACTCCATCGTTTTGACCCCCATTGAAAAACCTACAATGCTTCCCATTAGGCACCCACTCACACGTAACGCCAAGAAATAGAAGAAAACCATCTCTGACTCATCTGATATTTGAAACACCTACAATAGACACATGTTTGGGAAAAGCCCTTGTAATTCCCATGCCCACGTATGCCCATATATCCCAGAGAAACCCAAACGGGCCCCACTGACCATTGTTGGAGGGGATTAAGCTTGTTTGTACCTTCCGTCGATGGCAAGTACTCTTCGGCGTATTGACATGCCGTTGGACGAGGCTAAGCGCTAGGCCAACCTCCGCGTCAGATTTGGTTGTAAAGGTAACACCAACTCTGACAAAATGGGGCTCCTGCACACCGGCTTGGAGCAGGGAAAATGAAACAAACAACAGACGTTTGACATTTTATATCTCCCAACAAACGCATTGCAATTGTTACGTTTATTGACAATTATGCATGATTCACTTCACCTGGGCAGTGGGGGAGTCATATGTAATCATTCACCTACGCGAATATGATACTGAGGCGTTCAAATAGAAATACGTTTTTAAGTTTGGTTCTGAAAAAAATATTCAACTTTTTAAATGGAACTTCTCCAATTCAAAGGCCGAATCATCATACACTACTGTACAAAAGTTGTGACTGTGTTACCACACATGGAAATATTAGTCTGCATATGAATTAGTTCTATGCCATCACTGTTAAAATATGTCAACAATGTAAGTTTTGCCGCATTTTATAGTATAATACATAAAGGACGTATTATTTTTTACATATACATTGGCTAGAGAAGTTATTCCACAGTTTTATTAGTCCGAGGCAAGCCTTGCATCTTACCCAACCAAAGTGTAAATTAGACATGGAATCTGACCCAACAATCAGAAAAATGTTACAATACTGCTCCCATACATTTAGGGTGGAATACTGACTACTCAGTGACCCCATATAGTTCAAGCCGGTTCAAGCAAATGCTTGCAAGTAGTGTGTATTACTATCATTTATCATGGTCATGGAAATATGGGACTCTTACACAAGGGGTGAAGCCCATTCAAACCATCGTCCGTGCTGGGCGCGGACCTTTTGAATATATTGCACGGAATATTATTAGTTTGGGTGTGCTTGTAATCCACATAAGTCAATTCGATACAACAATCCGCACCATTCCGTTGTTGGATGTTGTGTTCTATTGGTTGTTTAAATTTTTTCCTACCCATCCAACACGCAACGAATGAAAGGACACGTCATTCGTCTTGATTTAAATAAACCCCCCTCAATGAATACAATCTTTTCACTAAGCGCGCATTTGCCTTCTGAGAAAAAAGTAAACTGATCACAATGTCCAGTGCACTATTATTACACACCTTGCCACCATCTAACACCACATACAATCAATTTGTTCACTACGATTAGTGTATGAATGCCAAGCGTCCCCACTATGTGAAGAAGCGGAGCAGCCATTTGCTTTCTATTGTTGGTATCTATGTTTTCTTTGTGTTCCGCAAACAGGCGAGACGATGAATTTCTAAAGATTACGTTTAACGTTTTGCTCTCTATCTATCTAGACCCTCTTTGCTCTTACACTCCAAGGACTGGTATCATTAACAGCTGAACAGTGTATGTAACAATGCATGAGCTGTTCCACACACAATTACTGTTCCTTCTGTATGGGGTTTTGGTCAGATCAGGATCAATCTTATTAGCAAAAGAAAAATCTACTTCTCGCACTGAAGAACAGCTAAGGAACCAACAAAAAAAAGACCTAACCGCGCATGGATACACTCCCAGAGCTAAAATCGCGAGAGCAATAAACCAATTTAGTGATCATAACACCCCAAGAGATCGTTGTAATCCACGTGCAAGCAACAAACAAGAAACTTGAGGCAAGACAAGGCTGCGGGGATGAAGAAGCAAGCTTGGTTTCCAGAAGACAACTACAAATCATTACTGCACATAGGGGAAAACCACACGGCCAGAACCACAATTCAAAGAAAAGAACCATACAATCTGTGTCAACTGAACAGAAAGAAAGCAGCTCGCCCCAAGAACTACGAGCCCCCCCCCCCCCTCCACCCAAAACACCCATTCGACGCAGATTCCGTGCGCACACCTCTACCGTCTTTCACGACCAGCATCACTCCAACGAACGGTACTGATCAGTACTGTACTACCAATGATCCTATACATTATCATTGGTACTACTGATTCACAATAAAAGGGGATGAATTGTAAAGATCCTTTTTTTCGGAAGTTCCTTTCCAAACAATATAACCGTCATTGGCAAAAAAAATGTCCATGAGATCATTCTAGTCGGATTTCTAATACTGGTAATTATCCCAAAATTACCACCCTTTCCAAGCTGAATAAAGATGAAATTGCCTTCTGGGAAAAGGTATTAAAATTCGTCCACACCTATCTAACCACAAACAGTAGCTAGAAGCTGATATTAAACTTTACTCGTAGTTAAAGACTGCATCTTTCACATTATGTGCACTATGACAATGAATGAAATCGTATCAATTTAAGAAATGCTGAACGTCTTTGTAAGCTAAAAACAAATCGAATGCACTTCTTCTAACCCCGTAATATGTAGTGTAGCCAAAGAATGCTATGATCAACAGTAAATCGAATGCCTCGAGAGGTCCAAAAATACCAATTGCGTGAAGAACTGTAAGTTGTTATATGCGTTACAGGATTGCCCATAAGGAAGAATATTCTTAGAAAACCAATTGCGCCAATTTTTAGACATCATGACAATAATAAAACTATAATAATCTTTTAGGAATCATGGTTTCAAGAATTTTTGAGAAACCGGACTGAATTGGGGGCGATTTAAGTTTCATATGGAGGGGTCACCAGGTTTATGAATAGGAATAACACGAGTTACTTTGGTTTATTAGGGCCAGCACACTCAAACTTACTGGAGTTAATTACGTGGGGAATATGTATTTTACTTAATCATAATATTTTGACAATGTGTGGTTTAATGTCATCGAACCCACAACTGGGAAGCATTTTTAAAAGTCCAGAAATATCAACGATTATCCAAATCAGTGGGCGATAAAAAGTGAATTCATTGGTGAGGTACCGAATGGAGAACATCGTTGAAATTAGTGTGGCGTTGAGGAATACGGCATCCCAACTAGAAAGAACCAATGTTGCAAAATCGTCCATATCCAATCCATCAGCAATTTTTTTGTTGGTCTGAGAACACATAACCATTGATTATTAACAATTCAGGCATGGTCTTCTATTACCTAGAAGTTCAATTGAGGCACCCCAAGTAATCCTTGGAAGATCCTACTTATGGACGTCAAGCAAGTTGGCATAGTATTGCTTTTTAGAAGAACGGATAATAGTTGTCAACTTGTTCTTATACTCAGACAATCGCACGCTTGTTGGAAGCATTCCGCGGCGAAGATCTGTACTTGTGATAGAGTTTGTCCTTTCTTTCTTCTGTCCTTTCTGTGCGAAGAGATTTGAGGATTGCCTTTGTGATCTAAGTTTTTCGAGGAATTCCACTAGCCTTGACTGGAAAAGAACTGAGGTATAGATTCATAAAAACTAAATAAGCCTGAGTTGTGTGTAATTGTCATTCAGATATGATCGCCAATTTTAAGCTCAAGGTGGTTCTTAAAACACGGTACGTTGTGTGAGTGAACTGCTTGGTTTTTTTTGTATTTGTTTGAGTCAAAAGGGATAGCATCAATACTGCGAGATAATCTAAAACAAATTGTGGAATGCATTTTTTGAACTTAGAATCAGGATAAGTGTGTAGCCATTCCATATAACTGCTTTCATGTACAAACAAAGTCCCCAGAATAGTGAAAAAAAATGAAGTATTTCTGAAATTTTGGCAATATCATAACAGCGATGGCGTCTCAAATATACAACTAACCAGCTGATTGAGTTACCCCAGTACAGACTAAAACAAAGATCAATCATTTTTTGTTTGAGGTCAATCTGTATGGATCATTGTGTTAATTGTAATGCACGCAATAAAAGTATTTTGTCTTGTTATGAAAAAATATGACCTTAAGTTAAACAGGTATAGCTCTATTAAGGTTGAAGGTCATCATGGGGAAATACAGAATGTTAGATCTTGTTTTTGAAAGTAGTTCCAAAACGATTCCTACAATGCTAATGAAATGCATACTAATTCGTTTGGTCACTCTCCCTGTAACTTTTAAGGGGGCAAGACTCTGTCATCCCTTCATTGACTAAGCCCTTTTTACACTTGCGCTATAAATTATACAAGCAAGTACAATGCGCTACATTTTCGAATCCAAGCAATACACTTTGACACCAATTGAACTTATAATAGGGATAAAGTTTTCAAAAAATACATTCCCGTGATGTTCCTTGAGCCTGAATAGGCTTAATCACAGCGATTCGAAGAAAAAACATGATGAGACAAGGATGATTTGGATGTAAATCAAAGAAAAGAGACGTCGGGTCATCAGGCTCTGGCAGTATACGCGCGTAATGAAAGCTCAAGTAATATCACTCACGATATCAAGAATAAGAGCTTATCCAATAACGCCTGGTTAACTGGAATAACCAAACTAACCTATAAACATGGTCCCTTACCTAACTTAACTCCATATACAGTTATCCTAACAAGCTGAACGGAACCAACCCCAAATAACTTGTCCTTCATAACTGGAGTTAAGAATTTGTGATAGTGCCATTTTTTCAGACAAGGAAGGCTTATCTCGAGATTCAAATTAAACTTACCCCCCGCCACATCACGCGCCTGGCTGGAACTAACTCATCTGCATATAATTACAATTGAGTTTACTTACCCCAACAGGAAGTTTTTCTCGAGATAGCTTTGTCAACTCAAGATAGGAGGAACGGGGTTCAGCTTGTTCATACGCCATAAACGTTACTCTCGCGATGTTGAAAAGTGAAAATCTACCCCAACAAAACTCTTTTGAAAGGTTGAGTTTAATGTAGAATTACAACATACAACGCAAGCACAACTTGTGAGCATTACTTCAGAAATTTACAACAATTGGTGGCCTCGACTTTTTCGCTTTGAGCGACAATTTATCCTGATTGTACAATCGAGGATATTAACCTTATTTTTGTTCCAAATGTAAAGGTGATTTTAAACCTAAACCTACATACCACGTTTGAGATCAAATTCATCATCTTAAATACTGATATGATGGTAAAGCAAGAAATTTACAAACCAGTTTTTCCAAAGGGTAAAAGCAGCATGTAGTCTGGATATGATACAACGCTGCGCTAAACCAAATAATATAAAATACTCCTCCGCTATAAATGAAAGCACTAGTTGGTCCGATTAGCGCCGGCGCAGCGCGGAACGGGAAGGGGCCATGTTCCCCTCCCTTTACAAAATTGATTGATGATCAATCTATCTCACTAACTACCGAAAAACGGCCGCAGCCGAGATTCTGTTCAACATGTAGCGCCAAATGTTTCACCCTGTTTTGTCATTAAGTTTGGGATCTCAGATGGATCCTGCTGATGTCTCGAGCAATCACCTCATGTAGTTAAATGGGCTTCCTACCCGTTTTTGTCACGGGAACTCGAACTGTGACCGGGGTCTTGAGAGAACTACTGATCATCGACGATGCATGACCAGCAAATCCGTCACGGCGTTTGGGTAACAAATCAGCAATTGGAAGGATAAATCGCCATATATCGTGCTTTGGTTCTTGTCTCACGCAGGATGTTTTGTACTCGCATAGAATCTTGGTGTAGGTGCCATCCGGTCTATCCTGTAGTTCTTTCTTCGTGGTCAAGGTCTCAGATCCATATAACAGGATAATCTCTACACAGCTCTAAAGAATTTCAGCTTAGTTTAATTGAGAGACCAGATTGCCATAAGTGTTTATTTATTGGTCAGGCATTCCAAGCTTGCCTTTTTTTGGTACCAGAAGTCTTCCTTCTGTCGGTAACATAGGACTATGACAGTGACTCAGCAAATTGTGCATGACGTTGGGCAACAGAAGGTGAAAATGGAGGGATATCTCCAGATATCTATGCTTTGGTCTTTGTCTCACGCAGGATATTTTTTGAACTCGCATAAGAAGCTTGGTGTAGGTTCCATCCAATTCGATCCTGTATCTCTTCTTCATGGTCCACGTCTCAGATCCATATAACATGATACTCTCTACACAGGCTCTAAAGAATTTCATCTTGTTTGAATTGGGATACCTTATTGCCATAAGTGGTGTAGTTTATTGCAGTCCCTTCCAAGCGTTCCTTTTTCGTAAAGTAAGTCTTTCTTGCTGTCCGGCAACATAGGATCCTTGATACTTGAAGTCCTTGACCTTTTTGAGTGGGGGGGGGGGGGGGGTTGGCTACCATCTGTAGTGCAGATAGATTGATGACCACCTTCCTCATTGACAGTCATATATTCCCGTTTTCTTTGCATTTGATGTAGGCCGACTTTGTCTGCAGCATTTTCGAGTGCTATTATTAGATCTTGTGCAACCACATATCATCTCAGCTGTAGGCTAGATCATCTGCGAGTCCACGTTCTGTGAGATACGACTTTGGTGACGTCTAAACGCTTGGGTTTTATGGTGAGTCCTTTTTCTTCATAATGTCAAAACAATACTCTGTCTGAGGATGTAATCACCACGACTACAAAGATATAATGGAGCACGAGTATCTCCTTGGAGGATTTCCAGTGATGTTAGAACTCCTTTGGTGGCTCATCCATGGGCTGGCACAAAGCTATATGGGTTATTTTACATGATGGCAATTGCCTTGACAGTCCCAGCTGGGACACCGTAGTTTTGGCGAGAATATGTAGAATTACATCCCTGTGTTTTACACGGGCAAAAGCCTTGGGAAAATCTACAAACACAATTGAGGCTTTTTTCTCTTGGAAATGCTCAACTCTTCTATGATCCTTCTGAGGAAAGTATCTCTGGTATGTTGTCTGCCCTTTGCGAAAACCATTCTGGTCCGTCTGAGAATTGGATCTATGTGATGAGCGATTCTGTTTGAAGCAGCATGGAGTTGTATATCTGTTGAGGCCAGTGGTGACAGTGTGATTCCTCTGTAGCTTTGGGTTGTTGGGGGCGGTCCGCCTTTCTTTGTAGAGGAATGATGAATGATGTTGAGAAGGCAGCTGGTTTGTTTCCCATGTAGGTGTTGTTACAAAATTCTAACAGTTGATCACGGAATAGTAGATTCTTCCAGATTACTGCAGGAATGTTGTCGGGACCAGGTGTCTTGGTGTTGTTCAGTTTCTTCAGGCAGATCTGAAGCTCCTCTATATAGTGAAAGATCCAGTCTGGATGGGAAGGGTATCTGCTATCTTGTGATTGAATTGAAGAAAGGTTCATCAAGGTTAGTGTTGTTCTGAAATGGCTTGCCAATAGAGAATTGGCTTGCCAAGTGACAGATGCTTTTCAGACCACAATACAGGTCGGGCTTATCATATCGGCACGACAAAGCAATAGCAAAGTACTGCAAATTGCTTAGATATAAAAGTACCAATTAGCCCCTCCACTTTGAAAATCGTTCCGTGGACAAGAGCCGTGTTTTTCACTTTCAAACTAGCGCAGTGTCACTACAATTTTAACACTGTGCTAGTCCGAAAGTGAAAAACCACTTTCGGACTAGCGACGTGTTTATCACGTTTGGACTAGTGACGTGTTTTTATCTTTCGAACTATCGCGGTGTTTTTCACTTTCGGACTAGCGTAATGTCACTACAATTTCAACACTGCGCTAGTCCGAAAAGTTGCTAGTCCGAATTGAAAGCGAAGTTTTTTCAAGATTCCGACTGACGACGTGTCAGACCAATGACGATTGCCCCTTAAAATATACCTGTTTCATCGAGTCCCTAAGTAATTTAATATTTTTTCATCATGTTGTCATCAAGATACATAGCATGTATGTGATATATTTAGATACTTGTATGTACCCCCGCATGGATCACCAAAGTGTGCAACTGTAGCTGGAATAGAGCATGCCATTTTGGCATTACATGTGTCCGCTACTTTGAGTGTTGAGATGCGTAGGTATCGCAATTCGTGTTGTTGGTGTCGACGGTGCTTTGCGGCACTGGATAGGGACAGAGACGAGTCCCAGGAACAGTCCGACCGAAAAGTGCAAACAATACATGAATCCCGCCATTGCTCCCGACATCAGTACAATTCAACACAGCCATGTCATTTTCGCATGCGAAAATCTCAAAGACCTGATCAATAACTGCAATAGAGCGAATATGACTTTAAAATCATGATTGGGTGAATATTGAAATGTTTTCATCAAATTTCTTTTCTTTGAAACGATTGTAAACTTACCCCAAAGAAGCTAAGAACATACTGTTCTCTAGATGAAGATTCTTCACGATGTGACCTTTCGGTTGGGGCAGGGTAATTCCCGCCACAACCACTTCCTCTATATTCTAATTTGGATGTTCCATATTGTTTAAAGGTCCATGGCCCGATCGCTAATAGCCTCGTCCCCAGAAGCCCCAGATTTTACCGGAAGTGGTCAACATTTTGGTATCAGAAGAAAGCTACTATTTTTCTCATTTACCCTGTGAAATCTTAGCGCCAAAGGATGTTTGGTTTGGAAGTTATGAGCGAAAATGTGTCCCATTTTGGTCGACCAATATTATTTTACACAGTACTCTATGGGGCTTACAAAATCACGTTTTAGCTCTCGCATCAAAACGGATTGAAATATCTGCGCGAAACTTTACAGATGTGGTTGTGGAGTGAAGGCCAATCTTTCAAGAAGAAAACTCCATATCCTTAAATCGGGCCATCCCCCTTTAAAAGCTTTCAACTTTTGTCACATCAAACAAAATGTGATAGTGCAGGTGACATTTTGCACTTTTATATCTTTCCTGAAAACAATTGCCTGTAAATATTTCAATGCAATGTTCGAAAAACATACCTTTCATAGGTACTGCAGTTAGTTGAGGTGCGGTGGCCTTCTAAAGGACACAAAATAAGACAAAATGGCATAAATTATATTATACACAAACAAAAATGAATATGACAAACGATCAACAAACTGACAAACGCACGCAAAAAAAAAAAAAATACTGACAAACGCACGCAAAAAAAAATAAGGGAACATTTATTTTATTTATTAACTTTATTAATGGATTGATATGATTAATAATGTAACCGGTTTACAGAGCGAAGTAGAAAAACGGATATACATACCTTACCATATATTTCCCAAAAGTTTTGCAGGATTTTGCTTCCATCAAATTTTCATGTAATAGTCAAAAGATGCTAAATAGGTTAAGTCACACGACAGAAATTGAAACAATAACAGGCGGTCAAGACATAAATGTGCACAGCGAATGGTACTACCACTTTTAGTTTTTGTCACTATATTGCCTATGTATTTTTGTCCATCACCAATGAGCTGAAAAGAGGATTGCAATGCACCCAGTTCTCCATAGGTGTTGAAAATACTTTGAAGCAAACAAATAGCAATCAATTTATAATATTGTTTGATAACACACATTTTGTCTTAAAGGTGCATTTCGTGATTACAGCACCTTCTGTTTTATTCATTGTTCACTAGATATACTTCAGAAAAGCTTATTCACAACTTTTTAGTTGATCCTGACCTTGCGGTTTTTTTTGTGTTATGAGCACATGCTTGTTTCCCACGGTCCCATAGGCTATTATGTCATAATTTCTGTCCGTTTACGGACAGAAAATACAAAATTGCGAATTTCTTAGAGATACGACCGAATTTGCACGTAAGATTAGGTACACTTGGATTACTAATGATAACAGGTCAGATGATATAAAAATCTCAACTTTTTTTTAGGTAAGTCGGGGACGAGGCTGTGGATCACGAAGTGCCCCCTTAACATCTGCGGCGGTCAATTTTAAAAGATGCTTGATTGTCTTGTAAGTGCTATTAGTTCAACTCTCCTTACCTTGGCCATCAATGGCTCAGGCATCACCAACGCAATGATTGAGGTTCAGTATGCACTGCTAAAGCAATTATGATTATTGGTCATTTTTCTTGATTTAAAAAAACTATACACGCTTCTACATGTAAATACAGATTATTCCCCAGACATACAGGCTACTATTACCCCACCCAAATATGCCGAACTGCAAACAGCCGGAGTCCTCCGCTCCGAGGCCGAATGAGCACTTTCCAAGGAATATGTTAAGGAGAATGCACGAGAAGTGTTGATTCTTGCTTCCGAATCCCCGAGCGAGGGGATTTGGATAACACGAATCAATAACTTCGATTGCTTTCTCCCGCCTTAAAACAAACCATTGCATTTTACACTAACAATTGTAACACAATCAAACGCGCATACAATTTGTATACCTATGGCATTCGGGTTGCATGTTTTTTAACGTGCTTATACGCAATTCAATTGTTACACACCTGCTATTTTTATATAAATGAAATTCTTACACACTTCTTATTTCTATACCTGTAGATTCGTACATATATTGATCGAATAGTCAATACTGGAACAAAATCAAGCAAGCATTAAAATGAGTTGCCTGTAAAAAACACACATCGGTTATTGTATTGACTGTAGATTTTCTGATGCGACTTTTCAAAAACGAAATTCTTACACACCTTTTATTTGTACCTGTAAGATTCGTACATAATACATGTGCTTCAGTTAGGTATTGGTATATTTCACAACAAATAGATCTGGTCCTGCAACCCTCTGGCCCGAAGTTTTTGGAAAAAAGCTAAAAAAAGTGACGTCTAAGTTCAAATTGAAAAATAGGCGAAACTGGAACTTCCTGGGGCCATAGTATGTGTTAGAATTATTTTAAAAGGTAAAAATCAGCAAATATCAAACAAAATCTTGTGAGGCTTACTACTGAGTAAACAGTACTAGTTTACAAAACCCATCCCATAGGAATATTTTGACTAGAAACCACAGTTTCAGAGGGGATGGGAACTCATCGTTGTTGTCATGCTTCAGTAGTTCGAAAACTCCGTGGTCACCTTATGGACTCTTCTTGCTGAATGGGATGCAGAGGCCCTAGCATTCCAAGGTAATGCATAACTTAAGCAACTGATCCGCTTCGTTAATGAGAAATTTAGTTTTAATTAATTAGGGCCATGTTGTACATACAACCAATGGCACTTATTTTGGTGTGTGTGAAACCTGGTACAGTGAAATCAAGCACAAGCGTTAGAAATCGTTCATTGCTATATGGATAGTATAGTTTTGCAGCTGGATTAAAATCGTGTTGTGATCGTGTTGTGATTCCCTCCACCCATAAACTGGATTCCGATAAAAAATTAGTTATCACTCAAAGTAAAATATTCTTGAGTCTGACACAGTGATGTACATCCAGATGCCTTTGCTAAACGAGAAAGCCGATTTGAACTGACATAAACCTTGCTCAAAATGTAGAATCAATATCCGCATTTAACCTTTGAAATAACTGTGATTGTAACTTTAGTTACCCAGCAATTGTTCGAGTCCACGCGCAGTGCATGTATAATACACATTATACATGTAATTGGGTGCGATATGCACATGCTAGTCTGGTTGTCCGGGGCTTATGCCTAAATTTGTTACTCAATTGGGTGGATGTACTTTATCTTGGAATTATCAAACTAACCATATCTTCGGAAGCACTTGCGGGGAGTTTATTTACTGAAGAAATACGGCAACCAATAACTATTTCAAGAAACCATATACCAGTCAACTGCAGATTCATATACTTTTGGAATATATTTACCAAGCGATAACGGGACAGGGTTTGATTTTGGAAATTATTGACTATTCCTCCGTCCTCTCCAGGAAAAGACCAGGATGTTACAACTGTCAAATGGCCGATCCTAAGGTGCGTGATCTTTTTGTTTTAAAGAAGGCCCAAAATTGTCTCATCTTTAGCGCTTAGGTGGGCATAAAGGTTTAAAAATTGTTTTCATTACATTGTATTTTTGAAATGTTTTCGAGTATTTTATCGACAAATTAAAAAAAACTGGGCAGATTAAATAAGCTAAAAGGAAATCAAGAAACAAATTTCCGGTATCACAGCCTTTTTTTTCAAACACAGGGTTTTTGGCACAGAAGCTGAGATAAACCTTTTTTGCCATTATTAACATTAAGATAAAATGTCAACTATAATGTATTTTGTTTTAGCATGAGAAGACCTCAGAATATTTAATTTAATTTAAGTCCCCCTACGTCCCCCTACATTTTGTGCCTCCTTTGCGTCCCTGATATTTGTTAGCGCCTATAATCTTGACCCCCCTTGTAAAATAAAATTAGTCTACAATTGAGTCGTAGTCAGAACGACTAGGACTATTGTCGAAGACTGAGTGATTTTATACAGGGTGATTCAAAAAAACTTGACCCCTGATTGAGTCCGCCATTTTGAATTTTTAAGTAATATAATATATCTAACATGTGTGAATCATCTGAAAGCTTAGTTATTATCTTTAATTTGCTGCAAAAGATCATTCGCATCGGTATGTCAACAAGACCGAGCTACATGCATGAATCAAGTAGTCTGTTTGCGCTCTGTCCACGGATATCGGCATTAAAATGAACGGCCGTTCAGCGAAGCAACATCATGTCCAACAAAGAAAATCGGGCATTTATTGACTGCAGAAAATGCGTTCGGCCTATTTAACCCCACAAAATTTCAGTCGCATTGACCATCGATGCCCTTCTAAAACTCTAACGGTCCTCATCACTCATTAAACATCATTGAAATATGAACTTGATAGATGTATCAGTTCTGGAGGAGTTGAATGAATCATACCATATGAAGAACAAGAATCGCTGACAACCTTTTGAGGTTTAAATATTGCCATATTTGTAGACCAAATATGCCACATCTTGAAAAAAAGTTTCTCAAATAGAACTTACCATTATATCTGACTTTTAAACCTTTAAGATACCACCTTATTTTCACATAAATCACAAGACCCTTATCATCAATTTGGGGAGTCATTAGCTTAGTTGGCCACCGTGTATTCAAATGGGAATCCTTGGATAAGGGTAAATGCTGAGACTACTTGATATAAAAGACGATATCTCGGCCTATACGTTTTCCATTGAAATTATCTTTGCAGTAACAAATTAAAGATAATAAAATTGGCTTTCCGATGACGCCACAATATGTTATGTGATAATGTTACATAAAATTCAAATGGCGGACAACAATCCCGGTTCAAGTTTTTTTTTGACTCATTTACAGTGCAATTTTGCCGTTTTTCCCTCCGTCATAGAACAGAAATATAACCTAGGCCTAATCATTACCATATTGATATAAGTACAATGATGAAAACAAATGGATTATTAACCTATTATTGTAATTGCAACATTCCAGGGCAATGTAACCCGCATACAGTTTAACTCTCAACGCTACCTTCATACACAAATAACCATGACCTGACTTCATTGATGCGTTTAAAAGAAAGTGAAAAAAAATCTTTCAATGAAATGTAAGCCTATCCATAGGCTTTAATTGGTTACTCCACACAATTAATACAGAATAAAATGAAATTAAAGTTACAATACATGTAAAAAACTACACCAACAACAAACAACACAAACAAACAACAAAAACATTAAAAATATTAATGGTAACTTGTAATACAGGCCTAGTATGAGCCAGTTCCCAAACGTTGCTCGATTTTACGTCAACTGGGAAAAATTGAAAAAGAACAAGAATTACGATTTTTAGAAATGACAGGGGGTAAAATTATTGACTTGAACAAAAATTATAAACTACAAAAAACCTATACAATTGGTCGTTTTATATAAATCATTTCTTAACGTGGCAACAAATTAACGACCGAAATATATTCCTTAAAAAGATGAAAAAACATCATGCACAAAATTAATCGTGTAATACTAGAACATTGTTATATCTAAAAAGAGGAGAAAATGTTAACGTTTTTTTGATTCTTATGATAGTTTTCCTGTTGTTTTTTACAAGTACTGCAACTTTTGCCATTGTTAACATGAGATTATTCTTATAACGAATTCCACACTTTTTTTGCCGAACTCGTATAGTAGTAAAGCTTAGACTTCGTTGCAGAAGAGTTGGATTCCTAGAAATAATCAACAGGAAAACAAGAACGACGTCATAGAATTGTTTAAATAAACTGAATCGATACTAGACCGACACAAGCATATCCCCATACTCAACGAATTTTCTCATGTAGGGTAGTAATTGATACTCTTGATCATTCATAAAACATCCTCGGCGTTTAGTACATTCAAATATTAGCCTATTCCAAAATCAATGAGCTTAATCGATAACCAGATCGTTTGTGAGTATCACAGCATTTTTTTAGTGAATAGTAATACTACTCTCGTATTGCTCATTTCTAAAGTTCTTTAGGTTTCTATGTACATTAAAAAATTGGTCAAGTACACAGCACACTCAAATGCAGAGTAAAATGAAATAAGTGCAGAAACAACACCGCACGTGAATCATATATTTTCTGAATCATGGGATTATTACCACTATATTGGGGGACTGTAGTGCCCATGAGTGTGCAAATCTGATAAAATTGTGAATTTTGGCACACAAGTACGTTATGCATTGATAATCGACACCCTTTATAACACCCTTTTCGTGGCCCGGCTTGGATTTTCAAGGTTAACCCAGGGGTAAAATATCTTAAAATTTTCACGATTGGTGTCTCAAACAGCACCCATGATGTTTGTCTGGTTACAAGGATTCAAAAAAGGCCAGAGTTTATACCGACCTATGACCTATATTTTTTAAGAAATTGTGGGTCGTAAAAAACTGTGCTAAAATGGTGAAAAAGTCCATTTTTGGTTTTTACAGGGATCAAAAATTAAAAAGTTGCTCCAATGAACTATAGGAAACAGTTTTGATACTACTCGTATCTAAAGGAGAACCGAACAAGAATAATATTAAATAATATACACTATAAAATTGTAATTATGACACATATCGAGTGGTTTAATAGAAAACGGAATTATATAAACCTAACAATGAATTTAAAACCATGCTAGTCTGACAATGTGCTATTTAAAAATTGCGCATTGTAAGATAACGTGTTATGCGATAACGACCGGCAGTTTAGGTCATACATTGCCACAGGAAGAAATTACACATTATGAAAGCATCATGCGCATGCGTGAAGATGTATGACGCCACTGTGCCGCCGATATCGCATAACACAAAGCCATATCCTAAATACAGTAGCGCGAATTTCAAATATCGCGTGGTACAGACAAAATCGTTTGAATTCGTTTTATGGTAGCTATAATTTGTTTTCCATGAACCACCCATATGTGTCATAATTGTTGTATAGCGTATATGGTAAGTTATTCTTGATAAAGGTTTCTCTTTTGGGGATTTCTCCTTTAAGTGTTTGGCGAATAAAGTCAACACTATTGGACAGGCTATTGGATTCTATTGACCTGTTGACCGATTTAGTTGGATAACGAGAAAATAAACAAAAACAGGTGAAAAGATCTAAGGCAAAACTAATTACTATTTCAATTCTTTAGTAGGGAATTTAATTGGCCTCACCAAATAGGTACCTGAATCAAAAACAACTTTTAACGTTTGATCAAGTACCACCAAAATTAACTTTTCGCATTTACAGTTTTTACCCGAAACTATAAGCCATAGATAGGGTAACCATGCCTTTTTAGAACTTCCTGGTAATCTGAGAAAAAGAATGTAATGTGTTTTTCAACATGATTAGAGCATTTTATTTAAATTTTGACCCATGTATAC